>CATIWF010028904.1:0-48806 GCA_949630135.1 Balakata baccata
TTATATTGAATTGAGTAAATAAGAATTAAGATCATCTCATGTTCACCTATTAAATTTAAAGTGGATGGATGAATAAAATTATTCTAACATGACATATCATGTTTAAATTAATTTAGATTAACAAAGAGGGTATAGATGAGCAAGTTCAATCAACGGCATTAAAAGGTAAAGCTATAGATTTTCCAAATTGGGGGATCTTATGAGGCATAATCATATAATATAAAAAATGACATTTCATTTTCATTGAAAACTACATTTAGCGTTAGGGTTAAATGTCCAAATCTTATGATCATACCATTTTTTTTGTGTGCTATATATATGTTAATAAGCTGAAACTAATTATATTCGTATCAAAATCACCCTACAAAAATTTTAAAGTAACGGTATATCTATAACTTACATTCGAAATCTCTAATTAAGTTAAAATAATTATGTGCCAATTCATTTATACACGGGCATACCAATTTATAATCATGGTGATCTAAACTCAACATCTACACATTTCATAAAATAATGTAATTTAGGGGAGATTGATGGCTTCTTCTCACCCAATATCATTGACAGCGTGCTTAATGCTTTCCATCGTGTGGGCCGTAGCCGAAGCCGAACCATCATTTCATGTTTCCTTTCTTCCAGCCTTCCAGGATAACGAGCAAAAACTAACACTCACTACCATTTTCTCATAATAAACTAATAAAACCATCCACATCTTACTATTTTTTAATTACTTCTCCACCTAAAAATTACCATTTCATTAATTAAAGTTAGAATTTGTTTTTGGTAAAGGGGTCTGACCGAATATTCAAACTCGAAAATCTCATAAAATTTGTTTGAAGTTGCAGTTTTGTTCTTTTATAGCCAGACATTTATGGAAAAAATTGCAGCAGATTATTGGTGCAATTCTAAAAATGTGGTAGACTGCAAGTTAAGCAAGATCTATGACAAAATATCAAATCTTGGAGCAGCATATTTGTCTGAGTGTGCTTAATTCACAAGGAAGAACCGAGGGGGAAATAGAGAGAGAGCAGATGCTGATATGTTACGATCCAAAACCCAAGTTTCCTTTTCCTCAACCTAACTCTTCCTTCATTGGATTTTTTCCCCATCTGACCGTTGGCTTCTTAGATGCAAACCACATAACTACTGCACTATAGTTAGTGTCTATAGGCCCCCACTACTATTGGATTACCGTAATTTGATTTCCCCATTTCTGAATCCATCTTATACCAACCTCAAATAATTTTAATATTCAATTTCAATTCATCAATAATGACACTTTCGCTACTTTGATAGATCAAAGTGGCTCTGTGTTTATTGTTTTATGTTAGATCAATGATTATTTAATTTATTTGGGTTTCGTATGATCAACTGCTGCAATTGATTACTCAGTGTTTTTCTTTGTTTATTTGATCTCGACTCATGTTTATAATTAACTTTATAAAACTATAGTATATCATTAGGTGATATTTAATTCACTAGTTGCATAAACTATATATTAGGAAAACACTTTTTCTATCAATTTGACCTTATTGAAGATCTGTAATTTTAAATTTAGAATCACTAAGATCTTTATTATTCTTTTATATATATATATATATATATATATATATATAAAGAATTCAATTGGAAATTCAAATTCGATATCTTAACTCTAATCAATGAACCAGTACCATTATGCGTCAAATGCTTTTTAAAAAAAGACTAAGTTAGGATATGATTTGATTTAAGTAAAGATATAATTTGATTTCATGCTATTTTATAGGAAGATTTTATTATATTATCATGTTATGATTTGATTTAGTAGAAGAATTTTATGAATCAAGTTTGATTTTAGCATAAATATGTAATATGCTATGAATGAAATAATGGAAGAATGACAAGTTTTTAGCTATAAGTTTCTCCCTTTCCATTCTATATGCCATACTCGTATATAAAAAACTAACAGTGGTATTCGAACTATGTTTTTTATGGATACGTGATAGAGAATATGGGAAGAAAGACAAATTGTTGAGTTTTGATCATTGGAGAAGATATGCGAAAATCAACAATAAGATGAATCCATGTATTTATTTATTTTTAATCATTGCTTAATTAACTTAATTAGTAAAAAAATAGGTAAAATTGAATTTAATTAACTTAATTATCAAAGTAAACATTGGACAAATTTTAATTACAAAAAAAATATAAACTTGTATTTAATTAATTTAATTAAAGTTATTTACTTTAATAAATCTGGGTGGATTTTTGATAATTTTTAGTTGAGAAATTGACTTGCTATTGAGTAAATCTTGGATAAATATTGGGTAAATCTTATATAACTTTAATTTTAATAAATTTTCTTATAAATATTAGGTATAACTTGAATAAACCGTAAATAAATTTTTAATAAATCTTTTGTGACTTCAATTTTCATTAATTTTAAGGTAAACTTTGAGTAAATCTCGGATAAATTTTGGATAAATATTAGGTAAATTTTGGAAAAATTTTTTTGTAACTTCAACTCTCATTAATTTTATGATAAATCTTAAGTAAATATCGGGTAAATCTTATGATAAGTCTTGGATAAACTTTTTGTAACTTTAATTTTCATCAATTTTTTGTGTGTAAATGTTGGGTAAATATTTGGTAAACTTCGGATAAACTTATGGTAATTCTTGGTTAAATCTTATGATAAATATCGGGTAAATCTTATGATAAGTCTTGGGTAAACTTTTTGTAACTTTAATTTTCATCAATTTTTTGTGTGTAAATGTTGGGTAAATATTTGGTAAACTTCGGATAAACTTATGGTAATTCTTGGTTAAATCTTAGTAAATCTCAAGTAAATGTTATGTAACTTCAACTTTCAATAATTTTCTTATAAATATTGAGTATAACTTGAGTAAATATTAAGTAAATCTTTAATAAATTTTGTATAACTTCAACTTTTATTAATTTTTTTTTGTAAACATTTGATACAACTTAAATAAATATTGAGTAAATCTTTGATAAATATTTTGTAAATTTAATTTTCATTAATTTTGCAGTAAATTTTTGGTAAATTTTGGGTAAACCTTAGGCTAATTTTGGGTAATTTTTTGGTAAATTTAAGTAAATATTGAGTAAATTTTGTGTAATTTCAATTTTTATTAATTTTCTGGTAAATATTGAATAAATCATGGGTATAACTTGAATAAACTTTAAGTAAATATTTGATAAAATTTTTGTAATTTTAATAAACATTGGATAAAATTCAGGTAAACCTTGATTTTTGATATTTTTGAAAAAAATTTTGAGGAGTTGTATTTTCGTAAATGTTTACCCGCTTTTTTCCATTTTTTGTAAAATTTCCTTTTTCATTTTTCCTGTATACGGGCAGGAATGCATAACAAGTTGTGAAGCTAGCAGTGACTATTCTTTATTCTCATCTTGACTATTCTTTATTCTCATCTTCAACCCTAAGCTTTTTTTCATTAGTTCTTTTTTATGATTTTTTTGCCAGCCCCATGTGGAGACTCTGGAGAGTTAAAGAATCACGTGCTACCACCTTCCTTTACATCACAACATTATTCTTAAAATGCTATCTTTTGATCTTTTGAAGCTCATGTCCCCCTTCATTCTGTCAATTGGCAACCCTCCTTATTAGTCAGAATTATTAGCACCATTATTAAAACTAAGTTGGACTATCTTATGGTCCAATCCCCGCAGTTCTATCAACCAGTGCACTCTTTTTTAAGTACTTTTGACATTTTCCTTTTTATAAACCATTATCATAAAAAATTATAATGTTTTCATGCATAGAAATAAATATGATTCATAATTATGATCAACTCAACTGTGGTCCTCTTCTCAATCAAACCCATTATCCAAAATCTCCTCTTCTTTAACGTGTTGTCTTATTCTTTTCTAATTCTGATAAAATTAGAAAAATACGTACCCTTGATATGATTTCAGCAAACTGATTGGTGAGTGTGAAATAAAAATGCCAAAAAAAAAAGGTTATTTCTTTTATTTTTTATTGAATTAGGTATAAAGAGAGCCTTTTGAAGGTCACCTATGAATTGTAAGAGACACAACATGTGCAAAAGATTGAAAGTGGTAATGATAGGAAATGGGTGATTGCGTAAAGTATATATCCAGTAAAGAAGTGGGGTTAAGGTGGGTGTTCTCTTTCTCCAATGCCTTTGTGTATTTAACATATTTTACTCAGCTGCAATTCAATCCAATCAAATCAAAATGTTTCTGTTTGTGTTCATTATTTGATTTTATCAAAGAGTCCCACAACTTGGGAAGTGTCCGATCCAATCAACGCTAGTCTTTTTCTTTTTTGGTACATAAAAAAAGACATGAATCTATATCAATTCATCATTTAACAACGGAGATAGGCCTTTATATAGTTTGCTGAAATCAGCCCATCTGATCTCAAGGCACAAGTGAATCCCAATCCTAAATGGGCATAACTTCATAAATTTCTAGGCCTATAAATCAAATGGGGTATCAAGTTTTCTTGATATCCACTTCTATTTCAAGCTACAGTAGATGTGACCTTTCTAGGACCAGGTTCAGCCCATGGTGGTGCCCAATATTCGATCCTTGCTGAATTTTATCAGGATCCACAGATTCTAAAATTATGTTTTCTATATTTTGAATCCTGTATTGATGTGTTTGAGTTGTTGTAATGGTAGAGTTAATTATATTTATGATAACTGAACTTTGCATTACTTACATCTAAATCGCAATTTTTTGTTGTATAACACTAAAATCACTATACTTTTTAAATTATTGCAAAAAAATTATTACTGACCAATTTTAACGAGTTCTCAACCAAAAAACTCATTTTTTGTAGGTTTATTGGGTTATAATAGTATCATAAATCTACCATTAGTTACTTTTGGCCATATTTCTTAACGAATTACAGAAAAATTATCATCGATAATGGTATCACAGTACCACCATTAGTTATCCCCAACCATATTTTTTTTTGCAACTCATCAAGAAATGTGGCAAGAGGTAATTTATGGTGGAGTTATAATACTATTATAATCCAATTCCGGCTAATAACTCATTAAAATTGGTCAATAATGATTTTTTTGCAATAATTTATAAAGTTCAGCAATTTTAATGTTACAAAAAAAAAGTGATTTAGATGCACATAATATAAAGTTAAGTGAATGTGAGTGTAATTAACCCTCTAATCATATATTAGTTTAATTTTGTTGAACACGAATCATAAAAATGATTTTAAAGAAAAAATTCTGACATTGTGATCATGAAAAACTCGAAAAAGCAGCTGGATAATAGTTCCCAAAAGGCCGTTTCTATCTTCAAAACTAATCAGGTTATTAGACATCAGAATTAGATTAATGATCAGTTCTTTATGTAAATTTGTTTAGCTGTGGCTAAGACAATAAGTATCATTTTACCCTGCCTGGTCAAGTAATTACCACACTACATAGGCAACCATGTTGGGTTTGTAGATATTATGTTGCTGATTCTTTTTGCTTTCTCTGTTGTTATGGTGTGTGTGCATTCTGATTTCCTCAATTAAGATCTTGATGTCATTGTTGTTACAATAAAAATAGGAGAATTGTTAATTCAATATTCAAAAAATAGTAGAAAATGGAAAACCAATCGGAGGTGTGTAGCACACAGTTTTCTTAAGACAAATTCGCTTCCTACACTGGTGTTTAGGATAACTGGTATTTGTCTCCCAGGATACAACAGATTCCAAGTAGTTGTTGAACACACAACACCTACTTACAGCGAACTTTTAACTTATCACACCCTCTATCACTTGAGAAAAAGAATAAGAAGAAATAAAGAAACACTCCAAGAACAATCAAAGTATACTCTTCATCAACATTTTAAAATTCAAACATAAACCACCTATTTATACTAGATGGAGGAGATATGAGATTAATTGTGATTAATTTCCTTTAAAAGTTGTCAATAATGTTTTTGTAACTCTTAAATAATGGTGAAATTAATATTTGAAATGTTAGAAATTGACATTCCAAAAAACATGAAGCTCAAAAGTCCATTCTGGAACATAATCCACACGGGCGTGTGAATCCACACGGTAGTGTGGATCTATCTTGTTCACCCTGCAGATGCAACGACACGACCGTGTGGATCCACACGGGCGTGGCAAACTGCCAGCCATGTGGATCAACATGGGAGTGTTGCCAAATTGTCCAGAAATAAAAAATAATTTGTAAAAATTGAGATTGTTCAGGACCACGAGATTTTGGGCCGACATTCATGTACGCAAGTTGCGCATTGGTCCATTCCGGACCATGGATTTACACTTTCCTGCGCCTGAGCTTACGAGAGAGAGCCTTCTATTTTACTTTTCTTACCCATATAAGAATGCATTTTAATATATAAACACAAATCCAACTTCAATTCTTAGTGATGCGGAAAAAATTCTCACTCACTTTTCACATTTAAATCTCCTTACCAAGGAGCTTATTTTGAGCTTCAATTTTTATTCACACATTTTCCATTTTGAGCATATGAATACATTAATTCATAGTTCTCATGTCAATGAACATATATCCGGGTCTTTCTCCTAAAACTGAGTTGTGGGACCCACCCGAATAATCCTCTCAAAATGACTCATAATCACAATTTTTTTCCAACAATTGTGAGATCATCTGCCTTCTTCCATTGCTTTGATAGCCAATTCAGCCAGTCGTCTTGCTGTTTTTTTCATCTCTACTGCTTCTTCTTTATTGTCCATCACCATTCTTACTGCTTTCTCAATATTGTTTCTATTTCTCATTCCCAACAGGGTACTCCAAATTTAACCTCCTGAGTTACAAGCTTCTCATTGTAAAATTGCTCTGCGAATAATGGCCATGTCACCATTTGCACACCTGCACAAACCCCTTCCATAGAGTTCCACCCACAGTGAGTTAAGAATCCTTCGATTGCTGGATGGTCTAGTATTAGTACTTGCGGTATTAGTCCCTGAACATTTTTCTTCAATCTACTCTCGAATCCTTGAGGCAACCACCATTCTTCTTGCTCATCTTGATCATCATCTACATTCATATTGTTGGATTTCACCTACAACCCAGAAGAATGGGTGGCCTGAATTGTCAAGTGCACTGGCAATCTCTAATGTTTGAGCCTGGATGAATCTACCCAGGCTTCCAAAACAGACATACATTATAGAATTGGGTTTTTGTGAATCGAGCTAACGAAGGCAACTCTGCTCGCATACTGTCTTGTCTCCCTTTTTCAACTTTATCATGAGCATCTCTATTGAATAGAGATACAAGGCCCATGTATCAAGCTTTTATGCCTATGACAAAAATAATCACTTAATCAGCATTGGCTGGTTCTAATTACTCCGACAAACTTATTCACCAGAACCCCAAAACTCCTGTACTCAGCCTCCTTGAGTTTATCAAATAGAGAAGAGAATTCTGTTATGCTTTTCACAATATCAAGCAATTGCAATCTCATAAGTATTACTTGGTCTTGTAAGCCTGGAACAGTGAACTTGTCTGTCTCAGACAAAACAGAGTCATGGATTTTCAACGGTGTAGGCTACGCAAAGATTGAAGAAGCAACTACCGCTAAGGGCAAACCGAGGAATCCCCAGTTCATCAGCAACATCAACAGTCCAAGGAGAAAGGTAATCATAGACAATGCAATCGGGACAGTTCTTTCTAAAAAGAGTTCCAATCTCTGGTTCAAGCAATCCTATGCCGTGAATGAGTTTAATAGTCATCTCCAGCGTAGGTGCGCGGGATAAGTTTTTGTAGCCTTGAGGAACGCCGGCTTCGGCAGAAGGGAAGCGGAGAACTTCAGGTGAAATGTTTCGACCAGATTTATAGCGACAGGATTTCCTGCTACAGGAAAGAAATTCTTTTGCTGCATAGATTTAGCAAGAATAAACCCGGTATTACACATTTATACTGAAAATTTTTTTATGCTCATTTAGTTAATATTTATTTTTTCATTAATTTACATTGTACCTAATTATTAGATATTGGATTTATCATTAATTACCATATAATTTTTATATAATGTTTTTATTTTTTAATAATTTGTTTCGTTTTATTTGAAATATTAATTAAATAATTAATATTTGAGCTAAATATAAAATTATAATATCTCAACACGGTCAATAAGTTAACTCCATTTTAATATCAATAGAATTTTTGTTCATAAATAAAGTTCTAATATCACTAATATTTGAGATGAAAGCACATGTTTATTTCAAATATTAAAAGTCATATATAAAATAAGGGTAGTCATTTCAATATTAATAAATATAAAATTATAATATCTCAACACTGTCAATAAGTTAACTCCATTTTAATATCAATAGAATTTTTGTTCATAAATAAAATTCTAATATCACTAATATTTGAGATGAAAGCACATGTTTATTTCAAATATTAAAAGTCATATATAAAATAAGGGTAGTCATTTTAATATTAATAAAACACTTGTTCATAAATTATTAATTTGTTCTAATTTTGCCATTTAAAAATTAATAGTACTCACTAGAGAAAATCCGTTGCTAAATGTATTTAGCGACGGTAAATGTTCTTTGCTGAAATGCTCCTCGCAAAAAAACAGTGCGACTTCAACCGCCGCAACACATAGCGACGGAAATGTCACTCGCCAAATATAGGTGTCCAAAGCTTTCGCTTAATTTATCGACATAAATAGCGACGAAAATCCGTCGCTAATTAGCCACGGATAAATCCATCGCTATTTCTGTTGCAGAATTTTTTTTAATTATTTATAGGGGACATATATATTTGTCGCTAATCCATCGTTAATGTAAAATTAATTGTTATTTTATTTTATTTTATATTTCATATTTTTAATAAAAAAATAATTGACTTTTAAAATTTGAAGTTGAAATCTAATACAATAAATTAAAATTGAAATCAAGCTCCATAATACATATAAAATATTATTAAAAAATATATTTTCGTCAAGAAATCCGAACATATAAAGCAAAAAAAAAAAGTATTAATTGCGGTCATGATGCTACTGGTGTTCTCTATAAATGATCACTCTCTCCTCCTCTAACATCGACAACATCTGATGCTGCATGTTCTCTATTACTCGTGTTTCTAAAATGCTCAATGGAGCAATAGACCATCCAGCTATTCTAAACATCATCTCTAAATATATATGGTCTCTAACCCTTATGCCTCTACTTACATAATTTGTCTTCATATCATGTGTCAGCGTGAGTGTACCATCTCTCATAAACTGCTCAAACTTGATGAAATACAAATATTTATTTTGAAATAAATCATAAAGTAATTATGTTATAAACGTCAACACTTATTACAAAATTACATCATTCAATAAATTATAGTTGCATCATTTAATAAATCATGTATAATATATAATTCGACATAAAATCAATGACATTACAAATGAGCAAACAAAAATATAGGACCTAGCTAACTAATGGCCACAAATGGGGATAGAAGAAGACCCATGTACCAACCAATTACAACCCGATTCTATTATTGCTATCAAAATAACATCAACAAGATTCCTTGAAAGTAAAATATTGATAATTGTAATTGACAACACATTATTACTAGATACTAATTACATAAAAAATATTATGAATCCCCAATAAAACGTTACTAAAAGACATGACAATGATCATAACCATATTAGTGGTACTCGAGTAAACTTAAAAATTTTGCATTTTTGTGGTACAATGAAGTAAGAAAAGAGCCAAATTAGAACCTAAAACAAAAAATTCCAAAAACTAAAAACTTGGTTATCTCTATGCCACTGCAATTTAATGACAACTTCAAAGGTAAATAGCCTTTTGCAAGCAGAAATTGAATGGCGAATCATTGGTTGTCCCGCTAAAGGGAAAAGTGACTTGGCAGCATTCAATGATAATGGTGACCACAGCAAACTACAATTTCTGTCCTTGCAACTTTTCATCACTTAATTCAATAAGGGGGAATCTTAGCTAAAAGTTGTGAGTTGAAATTTCAGCCTTCTAATGTAAATACAATTAAAATAAAAATATAAGTAAATGGAAATCCAAAAAGCTATATTTAACTGTTCAAAATAAGTTAAAAGCATCAAATGATTATATATAAAAAATACAGCCCTAACTAGAAAATCAGTATAAGATTGTATCCTAAACAATAATCAAATTAACTTCCCTAAGATTGGCTGCTCTTAACTCGAATAACATCCATCAACTAAAATATTCAATTTGCAATACTACCAAAGGTATCATTAGTCATAATACAAGGACTATGTTTCTTGTTTTCAAAACAGTTGGTTTTGAAATTATACTAAATATGGCATCAAATATACACATACCCTCAAGTATCATTTGGACTAGAAAACTCATAAGAAGTTGGGCAGAATTACACAGATGATATTTTGCATATTCCAAGTGTCACACATGCCATATGTTGCAAGAATCATTAAATTAATCTGGATAATATGTCAACCCAACACAATTAAGCAAATCATTCTTGTGCGCCTGAATAAGAGGACTTACCCCTGTACAGTGCGTTGCAAAAATGCAGGGTTCAGAGGATCCAAAGGAAGTCTTCTCAGTGCGCTTAGTGCAACATATTGTAAATCACTTCAGATGATTGGCTAACATATATTTACCATTAAAAACAGCATAATAGGCAAATTATGAATTGGAGCTTTAGGTTCAAAATAAAAAATAAATAAATAAACTGCAAAACTAATAATAGTAACATTAATAATATATACCTCATCAATCAATTAATTATATGAACCTTATAAAATGCCAAATTTTTAGCCAAGAGGAACTAGGGATACAGTAAAGCATTATGGGCATTAGAAATACCCATTAGGACTTTGGCTAGAACCTAATTGTGTAGAAAAGACCTAGAATTAAAGATTAGATCACCACTGTGTATGCAAATACTCTCTACTTACTATCAAAAGCTAGTTGCTAAATTGATTAGATATTTACATAATACCAATATCAAGTTAAGGCATTTGTCTATATACATAGGTAAGGCAAATCAGTAAAGCTCAAAATTTTACTCAAATGCTGTCAACATTAAAGTGTCATCGTCCAAAAGTGAATCGATATCAACAAGGTCTTCGTCACTATAAACCAATTCATTTGAATGGTTTGGTTGCATATCAATTTCACAAACAGCACGCAACATGAACCATTAACAAAATTTCAAATGGTTTTAACAAAGAAAAGTGAAGAATCTGTCATCAGCATAAGGAAAAGAAAGGATTCTGCAGGAAACAGTCTATATTTATACGTGTTCCAGGGCCAACAAGATCAAAAGAAAACAGGAACTCAAAACAAAAATAGGAAATAGTGAGCATAATATAAAACTGAGAAAACTGCATATAAGGAAATCCAGAACCTTTAATGGAGTAAAGTTGTCTGATTTTCCAATGATTTGCGAATTTTGCTTCACTTGCTTCAGTTAAATTACAGTTAGAGATTACAACTGTACAATATAAACACCTATCTGTTCAAACAGATAGATATAGAAAGAGAGAGAAAAAACTAGTGCAATTTCTTTGATATATCTTTCAAATAATCAGTATTCAAGAATTTAAATTGTGTATTGATGGTTCAAGTCATCCTTCAATAAGAAAGAAAATACATTAAGAAGTTGTGCAAAAAAAACTAAGATTCCTGGCACAGAAATCCAATCTCCAAGCTGTCGTTCAACACATTTGATTAACATTATATTCATAACCAAGTCAGTTTCCTGACACAAAAATCCAATCAACATCTTCAAGCAACAATCAAGTCTCTTATAAATTTGTGCTGCTTCAACTATGTATATATAATTCAAAAAAGAAGAAAAAAATGAAATGGTAGAAGAGAACAACCACACAAGTATAAAAATCTTGTATTTAGCTTCATTGTTCAATTATATAACTATGAGAAATGGAAGACGACAACGGGCAATACATTTTTTCTTTTTCTTTTTGATATCGTATTCTATGCAAACAACCTATTCTTCAGCAAATAAATACTGAATTGGATTTGTCAAGCTATCTATAAGCACTACAAATTACCAGCAAAAAAAAAAAAAGAACTCTGCAAAATTTGCTTCACTCTTTTGTATTGATTAGTCTCCCTAAGTAAACTAACAAGGGTATTTTGACTATGGAACATGATTGGTTGTTGCAACAAGGAATAGCTAATAAACTCATCCTAACCATCTGATAAACTACACACAATAACCCTATCATGTTTCTCCACTTCTAATCCACGAATAAACTCGACAACCGGCATAAGCTCAACAACAACACTAGCATGCAGCAACTGCGGATAATTCTTAACAAGCTCACCAAGTTTAGGCTTACTAATACCAATATTTTCCAAGTACCCGTGAAAGAGTGAATGATGCATCAGCATTCAAGTAAAATATAGAGGCCAAAAACAAATCTAAAAGCAAGATATGAGTAAAAAAAATACTAGAAAGAAGCATTAATGGCACGTACCTTATTAAAAGTAAATAAACTAGAGGAAGGAGAGGAGAAAGAAGATCGGGAGAAGGCGGAGGGAAAGGCCAGGAACGATAGAGGGAGAGGATGAGAAAGAAAGAAAACACAAATGGTGAGAGAAAGAGAGAGAGAGAGAGAGAGAGAAAGCTGCCAGGAGAGAGAGTGCGAGTAAGGGGCTGCCGGTGGGTCTACAAAATTTAGGGCAAGAGGGGGAGGGGAAAGAAAGGAACAACTAAGTTAAAGAAATTACCGACGGTCTAGCGACAGAACAATCCGTTGCTAATTAAATTTTAAAATCTCTGCTGATATAGCGACGAATTATAATTCGTTGCTAAAAAGAGTCGAGATCCTTCCATGTATAGCAACAGATAATATTCAGTCGCTAAATTTCCTAACTATTCCGTCGCTGGTCCTCGCTAAAATTTGTGCCACACTATATGCTAGATATAGCGACGGATTTAGCGACAAAGTGTTCTGGTCGCTCTATATCGTCGCTAACGCCACCCTATTCTTCATCTGTCGCTAATCCTTCTCAAGTCCGTCGCTGATAGCAAGGGATTATGTCCGTCACTAAATATCCGTTGCCATATCTGCCTTTTCTTCTAGTGACTTTTGTTTAGAAATTATTAATTTATATATTATTAAGAGTTAGATATAAAATATAAGTAGTTTGTATTTTAAGTCATTTTATATGCCCCTCCTATTTCCACAATAGTTGGGATGGAACGCATGCATAGTTATCTTAAATATTAAAAATTATATATAAAATTGAGGTATTCATTTCAATATTAATTGAACTTTTGTTCATAAATTACTAATTTGTCTATTATTAAGAGTCATATATAAAATAGAAAGTAGTAAATATTTTATGGTTATTTTGTCTATCTCTCCTATTCTCACTTTTATTAACGTGTTTTGTACGTAATTATTAAATATTAGACTCGTCATTAATCACTATTTAGTTTTTATATAATTCATTTTTTATTTTTTTATTAATTTGTTTCATCTTATTATAGTATTTTATTCATAGTGAATTATAGGAGTGTATATTTACATCAAATTCTATCAAATTACTAATTTGTCCATTATTAAAAGTTATATATAAAATAGATATAGTAAATATTAGTAATAATAAATTATATATGGTGAATTATGGTGATGAAATTATATATTTATTTATTAAATTTTGATTATTTATCATTTTGAACTTGATTATTCATAGCATGTTCATTACTTATATGTTCAATATTTATATTTTAATTATACATCATTTTGAAGTTGATTGTTCATTGCATGTCATTAATCAGAACACATTTTTTATTACTTTTTACTATTTATTAATATTTAAATTAATTAATTTAATAAGTAATAAATACAAATTAAATTTTTTATATATATAATTTAGCCAATTTAAAACTCTCTTATAAAATCAAAGATTTGTGTTCAAATCTCTATATCATAGTCTCACATGGAAAACAAGAATACATAATGGTAAGGGAAATTTACACAGAGCACTAACATTTGAAAGATTTTTTCAATTTTACTTACAAAATTTACATGTTTTCATTCATAGTTTCTATATTTTTATTTTTATTATTTTATATATTTTTTTAAATATTGTATTTTACTATATATTTAATACATTTTTCATTTAATTAAAACATAAAATGATCATTTTTTACATTTTAAACATGAATTAATAATTTTTTTAACTTGTATGGCCACCATTTTTAATCATTATTTAATTAACTTAATTAGTAAAAAAATATGTAAACTTGAATTTAATTAACTTAAAAAAAATATAAACTTGTATTTTAATAAGATAAAATAATTTAGTTATTTAATATTTTAATAGAAAAATATATAAAATAATATAAATTAAAATAAATCAAATCAAAATAATATTAATATTAAATTTATATTAAAATAAATAATATAATATAACTCAAAAATATATAAAAACTAATATTTTTTCATCCAAAACAATAAATAACAAATAATTAGATCACTCAATAATACTAAATAATTAATTTAATAAGTAATAAAAATTAATAAAATTAAATAAATTAAATATTTAATATTTTAATAGAAAAATATTTAAAATAATATAGATATTATATAAAATAATATGAAAATAAAATTAAAAATATTAAAATAATATTAATATCATATTTATATGGAGATGATTGTTAATTATATTTGATTAATATATCGTACTATATCTAAAAAAACCCACACCAAATTATTTGGCTCATTAATTATCTTGCTCATTATGGTTATTAGTTTATTCATTATATAAACAAATTATCTTGTCAATTATATTTTTTACCGTATCATCCTAATATATTTTTATTAATTTTTTTTTCTTTTTAATATTAATTATCTGTTTTTTATATATAAAACATAGTTAACTAATTCTAATAGAATTGAATTTCTAATTAATGAATTATTAATACTATTAACTAATAAATTAAATTGTTAAATAACCAAATTAACTAATACAATTGGATTGATTTTTTGATAAATTTGTATATCTCCTATTTCTACTTCTATATAGAGTATGATAATATGATATTATAATTGTGATTAGTAGAGTAACAGTTTGTCATATTTTTATGCATTAATTCCTTAATAACTTTGTTTATGTTTTCAGAAAAAAGAAATTATTCTGAGAATTTGATGTTCAATGTGTTTTTCTTTGGTTTGCAACATTGTAGCTACCGAGGTTCCCCTTGAATTTTTTTATTTATTTCTAATTTTATATTATCTGCATCTACTTTCTTAATTTTTTAAACTTCAAGATTTTTGAGGAAAAAAAAAATTCAGGAAAATTCCAAAGAATAACAGACGAAAAAGCCAGGAATGAACTGCTTCTATTATAATTTCAATATGGATTTTTCTTGCATAAAACCAAGATTAATTAATGCTTACCTATTTAAATAGCAGCAAGAAATTTCCTTTTGATTTATTGAGTTAATTAAGATTAATTCTAGCGAGCAGCTCGTTATTCAATCTGTCTAATACTTTTTCAAAGCCACGATTTGGTTAGTACATTTAAGCGAAAATGAGTGGAAAATAAAAAGAAACAAAATGGATTTAGTCTTTTTTTTCAATGCTTAAAGTACAAAGAAACAAAATAAATTTCCTTATTATATTTTTTTACCATACCTTCCTAATATTTTTTTATTAAATTATTTTTTCTTTTCTTTTAGATATTAGTTATCTATTTTTTATATATAAAACATAATTATCTAGTTTTAATAAAATTGAATTTCTAATTAATGAATTATTAATATTATTCACTAATAAATTAAATTATTAAAGGACAAAATTAACATAATTAACTAATACAATCGGTTGGTTTTTAATAAATTTGTATGTTCCTCTATTTCCACTTTTATATATAGTATGATAATTGAAATATTTTTATATTTACTCATATACTAATTAAGGAGCATACTAATAAATGACAATTCAAATATATTGATAACAAAACATAATAATTAGTTAAGGACATATTAAAATTAATAAATTTTCTTTTGAAGAAAAAAAGTAATAAATTAATTATATATATCACATTTGCATTATGAGTCTTAACAAAATAGTTATTTCTAGTTAATTAAATGAGATCCACAGGCCGAATAGTTAGTATCATAGGAATTTTACAGAATTACGGAAAAGCGGATACATATTTACAATTTTCCGCATTGGAAGTTTTTTTCAATTTTATCAAAAATAATTTTCTAAAATTATAACAGTGCCTAAATCTGAAAGTTATCCTAAAATGTGTCTGTATAATATATATCTGTAATACCTAGGGATAGTATCTAAATCTGAAAGTCACCCCAAAATATGTTCAAACAGTATATCTCTGGAATACGTTCGGTATATTTTGAACATATTTTGATTCAATTTTCACCAAAAAAGAAAAGAAAAAGAATTGAATCGTTAAAAAAGAACAATAAGAGTAGAATTCAATTGAAATTCAAAGTATTACAAATTCTCAAATAACATTACATAAATCTAAAAGTCACTTCAAATTGTACTAAGACAATATATCTCTAAAATACTTTTGTTATATCTTATGTATATCTTAGTTCAGTTTTTACCAAAAAAAACAAAAGAAAAAGAAGAATACAAATTGAATCATTAAAGAAGAAGGTGAAGAATAGAATTAAATCCAATTCAAAACATCACAATTCTCAAACTAAAAGTTTTCAATTTATTATTGAGCATTGGATAAATCTTTCGGAATGCTTTTGGTATATAATGGAAATAATTTGGATATACTTTAAAAATTTGTTAGGTATATCTTGTAAAATACTTTTTGTGTACTTTAGATATACCTTAAGAATTCCCTGAAAATATCTTAGTTATACTTTGGGAATATTTTCGGTATACCTTTGGAAATTCTATGAAAATACATTAGAAATTCTTGTAAATACCTTAGATATATTTTAAAAATACTTTGAAAATTCCATGAGAATACCTAAATGATTTTCACACAAAAAATAAAACTCTATTAAGAAAAAATTTATCAGCAACTCCATAGATACACCACAAACTTAAACCTTTAAAATCTAAACAAACATCTTTACTCGTTTATAAATTCTCCTTCAAAATTAAACAAACATCTTTAATTTTTAATTTCACACTGCAAATAATTAATCCAACAGCCATATAAAGATTGGCGATACATAGTTTTTAATTTCACACCCAAAAATCGTCTTCTTCCTCCTCCTTCCGCCTCCGCAGCCCCAACCTCAACTCCTTCTGCCTCTACCGAATTTTCAACCTCTTCGACAAGAACGGCAATGACATGATTATGGTTCGGGATCTCAGCTAAGCTCTTAGCCTTCTCGGCCTCAATACTAACTTCTCCAATATGGAATCCACCATCAGAACTTACATTATGCCTAGGAAAAGACGGCCTTAGATTTGAAGGATTCATATCTCTGCACCAATCTCTTGACGTCGCCTTCTTCGGCAATGAGAATGAGATGGCTAGAACAAATTGAAAAAAATTGATACAAATGAAATAATTTTGGATACAAATGAAAAAAATAAAAAAAATATAAAAATAAACATGAAAAAATATAAAAATTTCGATAAACTATGAAATTTTCTCTAATATTACATTATCAAAATGAGAAAATAAAAAAGAATGAATAGCATCTTGAACTAGCTATATAACAATGACAACCTATAACTTAACTACGGATTGATTAGGGGATAATAATATTATAGTTAAATTTTAATCCTATATTTGTGATTTAATTCAAAATATACCTTTGTTTTTCACTTAAATTTAATATGCTGTTAAATAAGTAAGATAAGATTAGCACAATACAAAATATTATATAAGCCAAGGAAATCAAGCAATTACTGATGCCCATTATTCAAGCAATTAATCCATTTAGTATTGTAGCTCCAATATTTGTAAATTCGGCAAACTATATATATATATAATAAAAAAATGATTATTACTTTTGTATGATTTGCAAGTCAAACCCCACAATTAGATATTTCCCCAATGGATTTAATTACATTAAAATATCTAAATTTTGTACTTCATAATAATTTTGATACCAACTAAAAATTGGCTTCCAAGGAAGAATTGCAGTGGTTGTATGCAGATATGAAGCCGGAAATCCTACCTGGTTATTCATTATTTTTGAAAAAAAAAAAAAAGTAAAAAGTCCACATAACACTAATTTGAGTTTTCAGTAGCTTAAAAGAGCTTTTTGGCTATGAGTTTTTGCCGAGTATACACAGGATGCATTGAAAGTTAAATTTCTGAAGTTCTTCTCATCTTCATTGGATGTTTTGCAATTTTCATCGAAGATGAATATCGAACCCTAGAGCTCACTGTAAAGAAAGAACAGCTCGTAATTTTTTTCTAATTTGGGGATTTTCATTTGTTTGCTTTAGGTGCTAAAACATACAGTTCCAATGTTGATTCAGTTTTTATTTTATTTTTTAAAAAAATATAAAAATTAGCCATGCAAGATTTCTGGCTTTATATCTGCACATAATTATCGCGATTCTTCACCGAAAGCCAATTTTTTAAAAAAAAAAAGTATAAGAGCTTTAAAGCAAATTTTTATAGTTGGTATCAAAATTGTTAAACATTTGGATATTTTATTGTAATTAATTCTTCAGCAATTCACAAAGCTATTCGACCCGCCACTTTCCCATTCCGTGCTGCTCGTCTTTTACTTTTACAGTACTGTCCTTTCTTTTCTTTTCTTTTTTTTCCTCTGCTTATTTAGTTTTTTCTTTTTTCTTTTTATAGCTTCTAAATAAGAACTCTTGATATTCCATGACTTTTTTTTTACTTAGTTTCTTATTTAGTTTTTAAGATTTGTCTCTTTAATGGTTCCACTTAAGTTTTTAAGTCAATTATTCTTTAGTCATCTCATCTTTTATTTTTTAGTCTTTAATATTTACTTTTTTTTATTAAAAATATTTTTATCATTTAATTTCCAATATTATTATTAAACTTATTTTTAGTCAAGTTTCTTACTTTTTATTTTTTAGTCAATCATTAAAAAAGAAAAAAAAACTTATTCTTTAGTCAATTATCTCACTTTTTACTCTTTAGTTTTTAATATTTTACTTTTTTATTATAAAAAAAATATTTTTTATTATTAAAATTTCAGTACTATTTTTAAAATTTCCATTATATTACACTTTAAGTTTGTTTTCAATAATAAGCTTAAATCTCTACTTACTCATTGATTTACTATAAATTTAGATAGAAACAAATGAATTATTCAAATGCAAATATATATATGTGATACCAAAAAAAAAAAGTTTTTTTTCAATCAAATCTTTGCTCAACTAAATGAAAAACTTCATGTCATATTATTATAGAAATCCAGCTTGATCATCAAGTTTTTATACAGTATATAAACAAACTAAGTTATAGGAAAATACTCTTACCTTGAGGATTTGAAAATCTGATGATCAAGAAAAGTTGAAATTAGATAATAAAACGTTTAATGATTAACTGAATGGAAATGAAAGAAAGTGACTAGATGAAAAGTCATGGAATATCAAAATTCTTTATTTAGAAGCTAAAACTAAATAAGAAACGAAAAAAAAAAAAAAACTAAACAAGCAGAGAAAAAAGAAAGAAACGACAGTATTGTAAAAATAAAAGGCGAGCAGAGCAGCAGGCGGGATGATAAAATGGCAGATTGAATAGCATTACTCATATATATATATATATGCCCTTCCCTACACGCTGCCATTACTACGAGTCTGCGATGCACTTATTTGACATTTGTAGTTTCTGCAAAAGAGAAATTAATAAATTATTGAGTCATGTAAACAGATATTTCACTTTTCCTAGTAAAGAAATATAAATTATTTCATATTCACCTTTTTTTTTTTTTTGGTGAGGATTTAATTCTAAATGAATTAATAATAATAATAATAATAATGAAGAATCTATTTGTTGACGATGGCATGACTTAGAATTAATTAGGCTAACGGTACTTCAATTATATAAATCGTAACAATTCATAGTTTCAAAATTATTTGAAATATAAAAGTAATTTAACTTTTTTTAATTAAAATAATATTTAAAATATTAAATTGTTATAATTTATATAAATAGTTCGGTACCGTTGGTAAAATTTATCCTATGACTTACTATTCCTAGCTTTAGAATATTAACTAATTGGCATTGTGGCATACTATTCCTCCCTCCTACCAAATCGAATTTAGAATTAGTCTTGTTTTCTCTCTTTCGATTATCTTAGAAATTTCAATCAACTCTATCTTACGACATGCTGCAATTAAACTTGTTATTTCTTGCTTCACATCTTAATATTTATTTGACCTTTTCAGTCCTGGTTAGAGCAATCATTTCAAATGGTTAATTTCGTATATGGTAACTTAATTTTGATATTATCGCAATAAAATTACATAAATTTTTTTATTGCATAAAAGTCACCTATTTATAGTTTAACTTTAGTAAAGTCATTTCTGTCAAATTTTTAGAAGTAAACATTGGAAAAGTCGTGCAGGTTAAATAAAGTTCTGACATTCTAGATGACACCATTTTCAATTTATGGTGCTGACGGAGATGTCGAGTTGTAAGCATATATGATGCTTTATTTGATATGTACACTAACGTAGCGTATCTCATGTGCCAACTGGAATGCTATCTCGACTTTTCCGATTATTGATTGCTAAAAAATTGTCGAAAATAATTTAACTGAAACTAAACCATAGTTAAATGATTTTTATGGGATAAAAAAATTATGTAACTTTACTGTTATAATACCAAATTAAGTATCATTTCAAGCTTACAAGCAATTGCTAGTTTATTCCAAGATTAGAGCATTCTTAACAATACTTTATATTTCATTGTCTATTATATTATAAAAAATTCACTTCCTATTTTAGTTTTTTTTTAAAATTATGTGCATTCCAATAATACTCTTTATCTCACTTCCTATTTAAAATTTTTATTAATAAAATTATTTAGAAAAAAAATGAAGAGAAATAGAAAGAGACCAAAAAAAGAAAAAAAGAGAGAGAAAAGAACAAAAAATATAAAAAAATAATAATAAAATATTACTTGGGAGCTCCTAATGGCTCTTAAATTTGATGATGTAGAATGTAAATTTTAGAAAGTGAAATAAGTAAAAAAAAGATATGAAGTCTGTTGGAAAACATAAAACTCTCTAAATTTGGATAAAGAGAAAAATGAGGAGGCAGTTGGAGATACTTTTACTATCTTAAAAGTTAAACCCACCAAAAAGCAAAGCAAGGTGGAAGAGGAAAAGAGGGACTAATAAAAGAGGAAAAGCTTATAATTTTTATGCCTTTAGTTTTGAGTTTTTTTTGTTTGATTGCATCAAATGGAAACTATGGTCATTACCTATTTCCCATTGAAGGAACTGTTATCAGTGGCATATATGCCCTAGTATATTCACTGCTTTTTATATATTAAATAACATATCACAATAGAAATATATATATTTTACATTCATAATAAATAAATATTTAAATCGTTGATTAAATTATGAATGCAGTAATTAAATAAATTATGAAATATATAGAGAATTTATTATCAAGTTGTTGATAATAATGAGATAAATATCTCTAGTAAAAGATAATTTTAAAAATGTTCACAATCGGTATAGGACAATGAATTGGACATTCATTAAATTTCTAGGTTATCATATAGTTTATTTTGAGAAAGAATCTCATTCTCCATGATATATTGATATTTAAATAAATCAGTGAATTCTTAAAGAGTTAAAGGTACTGAATAGTGATACTTGATAATAACTGCATAGATAGTGCTAGATGTTAACAGTTATTATCTTGGTCATGATATATGAGTTTTATATGAATCGAAATCCTATGATTTGAGGTATCAAGATTGTTCTTTTATGGGTAGCTGTAGAGATGCTTTTACCTTGTACTAGGCTATCCGCGCTTGATAATCCGGCTCGTAGTCACCACAGTTAGTTATATAGTGTGACATGAGATTACCAATAGTAGGACTCGTTACCCTGTAGCACAAGGGCAAGATCCTAATAGAGTTGATATTTTGGTTCTGATAAAATAAATTCCTGATCAGGAGAAATATGACTTATTTAATGTAAGATTGAATTATTAATGAGATTAATAACGATAAGTCTTATTTTAATCAGAATGTAAATTATCACTCATTAGTATATTAACTAATATGATTTGAAACGCTGTGACCCTAATCAATATCGACATCATAACGAGATGATTTAATATTATGATTTAGAGGTCAAATTAATATTTGAGATTTTATCGGTAATTAAAAGGAGAATTCTAGAAAGATACTCAATATATCCAGGTATATGACAAATTCAGAAATTGTGTCCGATATAATATTAAGGAGTTAATATTATATTTCTATTCTGATAAAATTATTGATCTTATAAGTCACACCCAAATAAATTATTTGTCTAGTCCATATTTAAGATGTGAGAAGTAATTTAATTGAAAATTAAATTATAAATGATCACTTATATTTTTTTTAAATTAAAATTAATATTTTTATTTATAATTTTAATTAAAGTGTTAATTAAAATTATAATAACTTAATTAAGTTGTTAATTAAATTAATTATAATGGTGTATTAAAGTAATTACCACATGTAATAAAAGAGAAGATTGATTCTATGTTTAATAGTGGTAACTAGAAAATAAACTATACAATTATTACACCATCATTACATTATAAATCAAAATAAAAAAAAAAGGAAATAAAAAGTCAAAAAAAATGTTTTCTTTAGTCTGCCCGACCTTATTTAATAAGGTTGAAATTTTTTTTAAGTTGGCCTTTGGCCATTTCTTCATTCTTCTTAATCATCTCCTTCTTCTTCTTAATCTCGGCCTCAGCTTCTTCCAATTTTTCCTCCTAGCAAAAATTTATTTTTGTTCTAAAATTTTTTCTTTCTCTCATCTGGTATGAACATTTAAAGAAAATATTGAAAAAAAGCTTTTAAATTTGTAAAAATGAGATATTTGTGATTATACATTTTGGACTAACAAAAGAGTTTCGTCAACGCAACTAAAGTTTTTGGTTTTTTTTTGCTTGATTTGCACATTTAGTGAACTCGGTAATAAAATGTTAGTCTTAATCTTTTTATTTTCTATTTTATTCTTAAAAATTATGGGATGATTTTGGCAAAATGGATATTATCTATAAAAGTTACAAAATATATTTTGCTAAAAATTATAGATAAATGCTCAAGGTTAATATGAAAAGTGTATTTTCATGTCATACAATATTCAATTGTATGTTTCGGTAAAATTAAAAATTTTTAAAATTTATAATTTTGACCGAAACCTAAAGTTTTTTTCAATCCAAATATATGTTCCGCTTCCATCAAGAACAAGAAATTAAAAAAAAAGGAATTAAATAGGGCTAGCTCAATTGGTACTAGCAAGAGGAATTAATTTGAGCTAGCTCAATTAGTATACCTATTATAAAATAGTCATGGCAAAAATTGAAGGTCATGAATTTAATATCTAAACTCATATCTAGTTTCCACAATATCATGTAAAAAAAAATGTAAGAGGAATTTGATTCCTTGAGAATCATTTTACTTACAGAAGAATAATTATTGACAAAATTATGCAGAATAAGGACCACAATAACTCCAAGTTTAGAGCTAGCATTAGCTGTACAAGATTTGCATATTCTTGATAATACCCGCAAAAGATTTGAAAAATATGTACTAATAAAGAATTGTCCTGATAAAGACAAAAAGAAGAAAAGGGAGATATATATTCTTTCTTGGATGATCCTCACAAATCCATGCCACTCAGCACACACAGAAGAAACAGTAAAATACCGATGAAAAATTGTTAGTGAATGATTATTTTGTTTTCTTTGTAGCTATCTACAACGCTGTGCTTGGTGATCTTGCTGTATTACCTTCCAATACAATTTCAAACAAATCAGCTTCAGATTCTTCGTCCAAATCCCCAGTTGTATTGTTATTACTAGTAGTATTACTGTTGTTGTTATTGTTGTGGATGTGGGTACTTCTAGTTGTGCTTCTGTTAAGCCATTGAGAGTCAATTCTTCCCATTGAAAAAAGCTCTTTACTATCTTCATAGCCCGGAGCAGAATTTACAAGAGGGCCAATGAAGCAAGGATTTGGGGTTCTTTGTGCATTTGCTGGTGCAAAACTGAAAGCGCTTTGTCCAAAATTCACAAGAACTAATATGTCATTGTTGGCTGCGATTGTTGGGTAGAGCGGAGTCCCATATTCCTCTGTTTTGCAATGAATTACATGTACCAATTCTGCATCTACAGTGAAGAACACTTTCTTTTGCCTTGGATCAAATCCACACCCAATTACTTTGTCTTTTCTTGCCCATTCTCCTTTCCCCGATTCAAACACTAGTTTAATCCCTGCAAAGAGAGGTAATTAAGCGGACAATTACTCCAAAAGAGAGAGAGAGAGAGAGAGAGAGAGAGTTTTGGGACAGTAACAATTGTATTGAACTGCTATGATTTTAGCCTCCTAGTTACATTATTCTGTTTCATTGAATCCAATCCATGATGCAACCCACATCATGTTTCTGGTCAACTGCTTGATACCTACTCCCAAAACACTGAAGCATGCCACCACTAATGGTCTAAGCTTAAAGAATCAATTCCTCTCCATTTCATAATTAATGGGTGAGTTACATAGTGGACCATATCCTCATTAATTTTCATTAGTATTAAAGATAAATTAGGTTGGAGAATAATTCACTAGTGGGTTGTCAAGTTTTTAATTTGTGCTACTGCATAGAAGCAATATCTGCAAGCTACATTTTTACAAATTTATTGGTACTAACAAATTATAGTTAACTCATTAAGATCAGGAATTAGATTAATAAAGAGAGCAAAAGTTTTACCATCAAGATAGACAGAACCATTGGAGTTGAAACCTATGGATCCTGGGTAGCTTCCTGGAAGTTTCAAAGGAAGAGAGCCTCCTGTAGTTAGCCCTAAAGATAACATAACTGCTTCATCTTTGCTATCATCTGCAGCAGCAAGCTTCAATTCTTCAATCTTGTTAAATCGATGACTGCTATTAATATGCACTAAAGATTCGGAATTCACTTTTCGATCAAAATTTTCTTGGATAAGTTTCGTCTTCTCTCCTTCCTTAGAAATGGACAGATCATAATCATCCCCTTGGCTAAGTAAAACTGTGATCTCAAAATAGGCTTCTTGAGGAAAAGCTGAATTCCCCAATGGCGGCCCTGGTAAAGGCAAAGCACTTCTTATCACAGAAGCAGCGGACATGGATGGATTGCTTTGGTTAATTCTCTTCAACCCGGAATTTAGCCTTATCTTCTGCATGAAATCAGCAGATCCTTGACAAACTTCCCAGGTTATCTCTGTCTCTGCTTCTCTTCCGTAGTCGCCAACTGCACATAAGCCTAATAGGGATGATTTCGTCGATGGCGACGACATAAATCCTGTAAACCCAAATCGTGACCATCCATTTTCAACTGCATCTGTAATAAGAGATGGATGATCAGCCCAGTTGAATAAAGGTCTGGTCGAAGCCGCTCGCCGGAAAACATAATAATTTCCTCTTCTTTTGCTTTCTAATAATTCGAGCTGACGATGATGATGATGAAGACTTGCTTGATGAAGCTTTGCAATCCCATCCTGAAACCTTTCTGCTCTGTTGCCGGTTTCATCAACAACATCTCTATTCTGTTTGAAGCAGAAGAAATGCCGAATCAAAATCATCAAAATGATGGCAAAAATTATAACAGACAGCGCCAACACCAGAAAATGTTTCCATTCAAGCATTCTTTTTTGTAGAAATCAAGTTTTTTTTTCCTTGTTCTCTTTGATCTGCCAAGAAAGTGGAAGCTAAATAAGGGAAGAAGGTGTTTTATAAGGAAGGAAGAAACAGAAAGCAGGCGTGGACTTATGCTGATTCAACAAAGGCTGGGGAGGTAGTCTATATGCACGTAGTGCACGTCAAAAATTAGACTCCGTCTATTCTATTAATTCAATCACACAGAAATATATATACACATTCATTAGTTATTGTATTTATATCAATTAATTTAAATAAAATAATTAAATATGTCTGGTTGAATTAATATACTTAATCTAACTAAAAATTTATTCTAGCATGCATTAAAAGGCAATTAAAGATCATTTTTAATTACATTAATTAGTGTGAACTGACAGTCTTTCCTTATTAAAAAATTGGATTAGTTAGAAAGAGAGGGCTTATTGATATCAAGCAAACACTTCTAGAAAGTCTACAAATTTTGTTGTTTGGATTGTGGGAGGATCGGACAAAGAGGCCCGACGTTACCGGCAAGATGGAACAGTGTCAGCGAAGTTAAAAAGTAAAAGCAGAGGAAATCAGGCAACAGAAGAACAAGATTTTTATTGTAGGACGTGTTGGTAGTTATTTGTCGACGGCGGTTAAAAATCAATGTTTGCTAACTTTGATGGATTGGAAAGACTGATACAAAAAGTTTACTTTCAATTTCAGCATTTTGCCTTTCTTTTTAACTGAAAGAGGACCGATTCAGCATATTCAAATAGGCAATTTACGATTTAATATTTCCTAAGCGACATATTTTCAGCCAGTCAATTAAAAATATATATTGATACTAATTCTATTTTTACTGTGTAAAACTTCAAAAGCAGTCACTCTCTTATAAATTATAAAATAACTGCATATACATAATTTAAAATTGAAACTTCTAATTAAATTGGAAAAAATTTATAACGTCTCATTCTTACTTTATGGGAGAGTAATTCATTTTTTAAATTTGTTTTGTTGTCGAAGATTCGACTTTGCAGCATCAAAATTCAAAACCCCGATAATAAGTTTGGTTATTTTTAATGAACAAGTGTGTGTGGAACAACACAAAAGAAAATTCCACTCCTTTTTTTTTAGTATTGGGTTAATTTTACTTAATGTCATTATATTTTTAATAATTTATATAAAAATAAATTTTTAATTTTTTTTCTAATAAAAATTACTAAATTTTTTTTTTTCCATAAAAATCACTTTCATTAATTTTCTTATTGGATTATTGACATGGATAACAATATGACACTATAATTCTTTGAATTTGCTAACATGACATCTATATAGATGATGATGTGTCATTATATATCAGCATTCTAGTGTCATGTCATTGTCTACATCAATAATCAAATGAGAAAATTGATGGAAATAATTTTTATAGAAAAAAAAATAAATAAAATTTACGAATTTTTATGGAAAAAAATTTTAAAAATTACTTTTGTACAAGTTATAAAAGTATAATGATCGCCGATAAAATTAACCTTTAAGTGTTTCATGACACAAATAACAATTGGCGGCTAAATTCTCAATAGTTACATACAAAGTCTATATAACATAGAAATGCAGGATGCACATGACATGTACATATGGGATGAACCAAACCCTCATTAAATTTTATTTTTCCATTAGAGGGGGCTCGTACATATTCGGTGGTCCTGGGAACACTCCGCCAATATAAAACATTTTTAATGTTAGTTTTTGTTCAGTCAATAATAACTTGATTATTTTTAGATAATAGTATATAGAAAGAACAATTGCAAGGAGTCCTATTAAAACTAAGAAATATAGGCATGTTTGCCATCTGCACCGTAATAAATGGAGTTTTCTGATAAAACCTACTAGTAGATGAAGACCTCGTAAGGATAAGAGACATAGGGCTAAAGAATCAATCAAAAAAGGATCTTTCATATATAATCTTGCATAATCCCGAATCTTATTAGTTCGGTATGGAAACAATATTGTAAATTAAGTTTGTCTAACAATTTCTCAAGTTTTTGTGCTCTATATCCAAAATTTAAATTCAAAACGTTCAGTTAAAAAATAAAGAATTCTTATCATCACATCTCACATTTTAAGAATCAATTTTAAGTATTATTAATTGATAATTTATTATTATTATTATTATTATTATGGATTTGATAAAACATTAATTATTGATTAAAATCATTTTCAGATGAAATACGTATGTTGTATATATTAGTATATATTAATACTTGTCACTTGTTGAAGAAAATGATTTAACACTTTAAATAATTATTTCTTATATATAATGCACTATTATTATAACACACTAAGTATGAACTTGGACAGTTGACTGTACTAGTAAGTATATGTTTACATTATCTATTGGTGACGGAATCAGTATCGTGTTAATATGATCAGCACTGATCATATATATATAATTTTTTTCACGTTTCCAATAGAATAAGATTTAGTTTAATGGTATTAATCTATTGAAATGGTCACTGAAACTGTAAAATCTCAAATTCAATTTAAAATAAAACCCTTTATTAAAAAAAAAAAAAACAAAGTAATTGCTTAATTAGTTATCATTAATTCAACTTCTCCATTATTTTAAAACACAATAAAAGCAACCATCTATTAGTATATAATCATCCTGTTTGTAGTAGTTGGAGGGGGGGAAAAGTATGTATCGTAATTATTATGAATATAATTGCCATAATTCAAGGGCTAATCATTGCAGAAAATATTTAAACCAAACTTTGAAAGGATAATTCTTACGTTGTAAGAAACCGAACAAGTGGAGCTCTATATTGTATAATATAGAGCACTGGCGGATTTAGAAATTTTATACAATAAGGTTCATATATTTTAGAAGGAACGGCCGACTTTGACACTAATAGATGATGACGATAAATTAAAAGTTACATGATAATTATGTAAAAAAAAAAAACAGAAAAAATTATTGTTTACCTTATGTTATTTGACATAATATATTAGTATTTTCTTATTTTTTTAAAATATACCATTTGTCTTTTCTATTTTATTTTCATTAAAGTATATAGTTATTCTGTTAAATTTTAAGACATTTACCGTTAATAAAAAATAATATCCTCTTTTATTTATTGGTGATATTAATATAATATGTCAAATTTCAGGAGTATTAGGAATACTAATAATATTATTTGTTTATTGGTGATATTAAAGTTTAAAAAATAATATAATTTTTAAATTTTAGAAATACTACTGTATTATGTCAAAATACATTAAACAAATAATATATTTTTTAAATTTTAGAAAAAATTAATATATTATATCAAATTATAGAAGATAAATAATAATTTTTTCAAAAGATTATTTTTTTGAGATAAATTAACTACAGTAAAAATTGTGAAAGTGTTAGCAGCAAACTGCACCTTCAGCGAGAAAAATGTTATTATTATTATTGTGTGATTAATATATAAATCTACCGTTAAGCTATGTCAGTGGGTTCAGAATAATACTTCTTTCAGACAGCGAGAAAATTGACCTCTTACCAGACGTTGACTTTGTGTCAATTTTTCCTTTAATAAAATAGTCTCATGTTTGAAACTTCCTATAAAAAAATATTCAGATAACCCACACTCATCACATCTACGGTGTCATAATAATAATAATTTCATTTAATGATCACTGTTTCTTTTTTTAATCTATTTAATAGAGAATTGATAATTTTTTTATTTATTAGGAAACTGAATAGTATATTTTCAGTACATATTAAATTTCAGATAAAAAAAATTTTAATTTAATATTTTTTATAATTTTTATAAATAAAAATATCAATTAAGATACAGGCGAAATTGATATTTATTTATTTCAATCCAATTTCTACTAAGAATCCTTGTTTTACCAAATTCAATATAAAATTGGTTTAACCTAGCGGTCTGTCAAGTCAGCATACGATGACTAAATCAACCCTTTATTGTAAAACTCCTTCTTTTTGGTCAATTTCATAAAATTTATTTTTTTTTTCAATTTCCTCTTACTCATTAATTTAAAAGTATTGATGTTATGAAGAATTTTTAAGTCAAAACCAAGTGTAATTTAATCATAATCACTCTTTTTTTCACAAATTTAAAACTAATTAATAATTTTTAATTCTAATGAAATTTCCTAGGACGTCAGTTATATATAAGAACAAAAGAGGTAACATACTTAATTAGGAGAAGTATAAGAAAGGGAATTTTACATTAACGTCAAAAAACGAATATTTATTTACATTTTTACTAGCGCCCAAAGTTGTTTTCAGTAAAATTCAAAAAAAATTTCAATTTTATCAAAAATAACTTTCTAAAATTACAATAGTATATAAATCTCAAAATCACCTCAAAATATGCCAAAATGATATATTTTTGCATATCTTTAGTATACTTTGGAGATATCGTGATTCAGCTTTCACCAAAAAACAACAAAAAAACAATAATAAGAATAATTAAATCATTAAAGAAGACGAATATAATTTAATCAAAATTTAAAATATCACAAAAATCTCAAATAAACAGTTTAATATATTTTTCGGAATACATTGGGTATACCTTAGGAATTTTCAAAGAATTCCCTGGAATGAATTCTTTGGGAATATATTGGGGATATCTTTAGTATACATTTGAGAATTTTATGGGAATAACTCGGGTACACCTTGGGAATATTTTGAGTATACCTTAGGAATTCTTTGAACATTTCCTCAAGAAGACTTCATACGCCTCAGAATTTTATGGGAATAACTCGGGTACACCTTGGAAATATTTTAGTATACATTTGAGAATTTCATCAAGAAGACATCATATATACTTTGAGGATACTTTGGGTATCTTTATATTGAACCTTGAGAGGTATTTCTGTCATTTTGATGATTACAAAAAATTTTGCAATTACATTTAATCATTTCAAGTGTTTAAATTTTAAATAAGTCAATTATAATCTTTTAAGAGCTTTGAAAATCAACATTTGATCAAAAATAACTTGCAATGGAAAGTTTCACCATAAAATTTTTTCATGACCATGAAGAATTGTGTCATGACTGTGAAAGACCCTGTCATGATTATAAAAAATGTGTCAAAATGGTCCAGTAGCCGTCATAACCATCCTTCACTACCATGTCAAGTGTCACAACCGTGAAAGGCATCCTTCATGACTGTGAAAAAATGTTTCATGACCATGATAATCTAGCGGGAAACTCATTTTCAAGTGCCAAAATACTTTATGACCGTGCCAAAATGCTTTGTGACTGTGCCAAAATGCACACACATCATTAATGAGGTAGTTTAATGTACATAAATGCATAAAATGCACTCCCAATAGTTACAATACTTCAAAGGAGTATAAATACTTAACATCTATAATGATATGGAGTAAGAGAACATTTTATTAAGTGCACATTACTTCAAATCATCATTGTGAATTAATTTTTAAAAGCTACATTTCTTTCTCTCACTTACTTGAACTATGTATTCTTCAAAAACTCGAGTGTTCTTGAGTTCTTTGGGTTGTTGAGTAAGTTATTTCTTATTGGGATTTGAAATGCTTGTAAGGGTTTGAGTGTGAGCCTTTAGTTAAAACACTTGAGTAGTTTGTTCAAACTTTTAAGGATTTAATCTACACTTTGAAGTAGATTGTTAGTGGCTTGAAACTTCCAACTGAAGTTGAGAAAATGAGTAGGCTAAGAGGGCCGAGCCTCTATAACTCCTTGTGTTCTCTTGATCTTCCTTGTTCTAAAAATAAACAAAATCAATCTCAAAGCTTTCTCTTAAACTAACTTGACGAACTCATCAAACTTTGAATGAAAGTCAAGTTCTAAAAATAACTGCATAATCATCATAAATCTCAGTGGTGATTTTTCTCTTCTTCAATGAAGCAAAAGGAAGGGAAGAGAGAAGAACAATGAGATTGGAAACAAATCGTTGTTGGATTTGCAGGAGTGGAAACAAGATCGAAGGAAGAACTGAAAAGCATATGATGATAGATCTCGAAAAAGATGAAGAATATGAACAATTCAATAAAAATGAAAAATTTCTTTACTAATGAAAATAAGAAAAACTATAGGTAAATTTGAAAAAAAAACATGTGAATTTCGATAAAAGATGAAATTTCCTCAATAAGAAATGGAATGGTGGAAGCCTAGTTTGTATCGCAAATTATACTGTGGACCGTGGTTCACATTGCAATATAGATCAAACACATATGAGAGATACGTGACAATTTTATAAATAAAATAAACTTACACATATTCATTTATTGATATATATTCATTAATTTATTAGTAAAAAGTTCATTAATTTATTGATCAATGTTCATTTTATTTTAAAACAAAATCAATAATTATTTTGTATTTTTTTTCATTTTTATATGCTATTTGTCTCGATTTGTTATTTTTCCGATACATTTTATCTTGATTTTTTGTTACGTTTTGAGTTTTTTTAAAGATGATTGATTGAATTCATACATACAAATGAAAACATTAAAAAAATATTCATTAAATTAAGTACACAGAAATAAAATGAACTTGTATAAATGTTATAGGTTCATTAATTTATTAATAAAAAAGTTCATTAATTTATTGATAAATGTTCATTTTATTTTAAAATAAAATCAATATTTATTTTGTATTTTTTTCGTTTTCATATGCTATTTGTCTTGATTTGTTATTTTTCCAGTACGTTTTGTCTCGATTTTTTTTTAGGATTTGAGTTTTTTTTAAGACAATTCAATGAATTCATACCTACAAATGAAAATGTAAACAAATATTCATTAAATTAAGTACACAGAAAAATAAAATGAATTTATATTAATATAAGAAATGAACTTTTATCAATAAATTAATGAACTTTTTTCAGTTTATTTTGTATGAACTTTTTTCAGTTTATTCGTAATCGACATTTTCATTAAATTAATTAACTTTTACTTTAACTTTTTTTAATGAAATAATGAATACTTTTCAATAAACTAATGAATATTTAGTTCATTCATAATGAATTTTTTCAATTTATTCGCAATTAACTTTCTCGATAAACTAACAAAACTTTACTTTATTCGTAATAGACCTTTTTTAATTACATAATGAATCATTTTTAATAAACTAATGAATCTTTTATTCATTTGTAATGAACATTTTCAATTTATTCGTAATGAGCATTCTCAATAAACTAATAAACATTTTTTAATGAACTAGTGAACCTTTTTTGATTAACTAATGAACATTTTTCAATAAACTAATGAACATTTTTCAATAAACTAATAAATTTTTATTTAATGATAGATTATGCATATTTATAAAAATATCACCGTGTGATTAATAGCTGTATAAATTTGATTTATTTACAAAATTGTCTCAGTTTCTTAAACGTATAACAGGCCTTAATCCATAATGTTATATGGACTGGGCTCCAGCATAACAATTAAGGCTAATAGATCCGAATAGAGCATGGCCCATATTTCTTCTTATCCCAACAAATAATATCATCACTTCCGATGCACCAAACCCAACCCAACAATGGCAAGCGCATTCACCTGATGACCTGAATTTCACTGCCTTCTCATAAGATCATAAATGATTAAATGGCTCAGCACTCTGCGGTCCAATTCACAATTTTCCTCCACTATAAAACCCCTCTTTCTCCTCCATAAACATTAAACCCACTTCCCGTTTCTATCTGTTTTTCTCTCAGCAACAAACTCATTTCCCGTTTCTATGTGAACTTTCTTGCTCTCTCAAGTTTGTATTGTTTACGAATTAAATGAGATATGTGGAAAAAAAAATTAATATAACATGTGTAAGCTAATCAACAAAAAAAAAAAAAAAAAATCGAGATGGTGTCAACTAATCAACAAGTTTGAGCAATGGGTATGCGTTTATTTAAAAATATTTGCGGGAGTATTTTATCGTTAAATTTTATTCGGTACGCTCTAAATTAATTAGACTAATTCAAATACCAAATTCAAAAACTAAAGAAAAATTAATACAAATGTACACACAAAGTTGCACTTCTAATTATTATCTTAAATATTACTCTCCCATTTCTAAAATAACTGACATTTTTTGTGATTTTATTAAGATTAAGAAGTCATTAATTAGTTTTAAATTTAAGAAAAAATGAGTTGTAAAAACTAAATTATCTTTGGACTGAAAGACTCAAAATTATTGGAAAAGACAGAAAATAAAAAAGTATCCAGTTATTTAGTCTAATCATATAATAAATGAATTTAAAATTCTACATAATATTAAGGATTTTTTTGAAAAAAAATATTTTATTTTTATTAATAATATAAAACGTGAAATTTTTCAAAAGCGACAATTATTTTAGAAAAAGGAAAGTATTAGCTAACCAATAAGACCAACAAAAATGAGAAAAGAATTCAATGCTTGATTGATTCTATGGAATGACTTGTTGAATTTTGAGGGAAAAAATGTTGAATGTGTGAGATCCTTTTTGGCAAGTAAAACGAAACTCTTATCGCTACAGTTTTGTTGGAGTATATGAGTAGGATATGACAGTGCTATTTCTTTCTGCCGACTGAATCTCTAAGTTGGTCAATTGGACAAACCCCCAACCTTTCACTTCTATTAAATAAATTAATTTATACAACATTTTCAAACTACAATCTTAGTGTCACAAGCAACATTTATTTCCCACATTTGGAGGGTTGTCATTAAAAATGTATATGAAGATGAAAAATACGTCTCAACCACAAGGAAAAAAAAACCAAAAAAAAAAAGATGTTTTCAGCACAAAGGGATTACACCCTTTATATATTAGAATTACATTCATCGAGTTTAATATATATGTGAATTTATTATTACTTCAAAATAATTTAATTTAATTAATAGTTGATTCCACCGTAATTATAAATTTTTATTATATTATTAAACTGTTCTGCGTCCATTCTGAATAGTTGATTTCAGTCGTAGTCTTCATCAGCCTTTATTAAAGTTTTAAGAAAAAAAAAAACCCTTATTATAATCAAAAGTTGATAGTTATCTCATAAGCATTTTAAATATCATTAAAAAAATCATTAGAACCGCGATTAAAACACTATAATTAAAATTAGAATGATAAACGTGTCCAAGATTAACGATAATCAAGACTTGATTGAGAAAGGCAGGATTTTTTTTAAAGTTAATTATAATTTAAATTTATCTGTCATATAAAAAATTTTTAAGACTAATTTTTTTATATTTATGTGTGAAAAATAAAAAATGACATCGATCGAATTTTTAATAATCTCTATATTTATCCATGCTTTTGCCAAATTTGTTGATTGATTTTTTCTTTTATAAATTATAATGGAATTATTTCATTATTTTAGGTTAGGCTTTGAAATATAAGGAAATCCCGAGAGGCAAAAATATGAACTCCAAAAATATGGAATTATTTCATTATTTTCCTTTATGAACTTTATATATATATATATTCAAGTAGTATGAACTCCAAATTTGCTCTGAATAAGAGATTTTATGTAATGTACCGGACAAGCCAAAATACTCCCTGTTGAGAAAGGCTTATCACGGTGATCAATCCTTGCAGCAATTATCTTTTTAAATAATTATTTCATGTTTATTTTTTCATAATTAATTGATGGGAAAAGTGAAAATAATAAATTAATTTTAAAATTTTCTTCATAATTTAGTGATATAATAATTAAATATCATATTTAGGCGGTAAAAAATAATAGGTACTTATAATAATAATAATAATAATAATAATAATAATAATAATAATAATAATAATAATAATTAATACATTTTATTAGTGTAAGAAATTGAAAGCCTTGAATTTAATTTAGAGCCAAAACTCATGTGAAAAAAAAAGGGTAAATTACTCCGACACCATTGAGATTTGATTGAATATATTAATTAGTCCATTTATTTTTAGAAATACATTATAAAGTCTCTCAAGATATGTTTAATACACTAAAAATACCCTCTATTAACTTAAAAAATACATTTAAAAAAAATAAGAAATTTGATATTTTGGTATCATGTTAATAACAACAAAAAAATATTTTTTTGATATTTTTTAAGACAAAAAAAGAATGATAAATTTGACATTTTGTATGTTATTAATGAAAAAATTAAACGGAATGACTTTATAGTGTATTAAATTAAATTTCAAGGGTGTTTTAGTAGTTTATCCAAAAAAGAAATGACATTTTGAACAAAAATTTAAAGAGAGAGAGAGGAAGAGAGAATATATATATAAATATATATGGAGGTGTGGATGGATTAAACACTAGTAATACCAAACTAGATTATAATCTAATTTGATTATAAAGATAATATAGTTTTACTAATAATATATGTTTGGTAAAGTAATTTATTTAGAAAAAAAAGTTAGATTATAATTCCTAAAAACGGCTTTTTACCTAAATGAGATAAAAAAAAAGAAATATTTACTTATATGGATTGTTTCTAAATTTATTTTTCAGTATGTGTTGTTTTTTTTTTTGCAGGTGGAAGGAAAGAGAAATTTCAACCACAGACGATAACACTAAGAGGGGCGATAAATGAATTTCTGTACGATTGCTATTCAAAGCGGCGACCGTTGAGCAGCATCAAGACTAAAACTGCTAGCATAACCAGCGAGTTGAGATTTTCATTTGCCATAATACCTGCTGCCTATAGGAGTGACAGTGGTCTATGTACACTATTTCAAAAGTTATTTCTTTTTTCTTGGTTAATAAATTTCTTTTTTCTTTTCCATTATTTCATATTTCATGCATTTACGAGAACTAAAATTAAATTAATTATTGAGCTTATAAAAAAAAATCAAGATTAAAAATCAACCTAATGAATTTAAAAGCTATTTATAAGAAATTAGCAAATAAAGAGAAAATTAAATAATGGTAATTATATTAAAAATTTTAAAATTTTAAAATTAAAATTTAGAGAGATTTATCAACGAAGAGATGATTTTATTGATATTTTCACTTGCCAAAATTTTAAAAAATTTTGGATATATAATATTTTTAAGAAAAAACTGTACAAAAAATTATAAACTTTATACTTTTTAACACTTATATCCAATTTTATAAAAATTTGAGTTTAATTATGTAACAAATTTTACTCATGTCCAATAACTCCAATTATATGTGATACTTACTTGGAAAACCAATTTAAATTTAAAGGAATTAGCTGACAGTCATTATGAACGTTGATATGTTAAGAAATGTAATCGCTACATAGGATCAGAATGGGATTCATTAGATTCAAAACAAGATTTGTTACCAAACTAAAAGTTCATATAATTAAATTTGAATTTTTATAGAATTGGATATAAGTGTTAAAAAGCGCAAAGTTCATTTTTTTTATAATTTTCCCTACTTTTAATTTCTTATTAATTTCAATATTTAATGTCTAATTTTGTTAAAAATTAATTTTACTAAATAACACTGTAATTATAAAATTTTGATCAAATTAATAATAATAATAAAATTTCATATGATTGTAATTAAAACTTTTGAATCCACCAAAAAAAAAGAAATAACTTTTGAAATAGGATCCAGACCACTCTCACTCCTATAGGCAGCAGGTATTATGCCAAATGAAAATCTCAATTCAATGAAAACTTAAACCACGCCAAAGCAGGGATAAATTCTTGGGCTTTTTCATGGTCGCCGGTTAAACTAGCAATCTTAGCCGGAACTCACCATTGTAAATCAATTCAATAAAATAATGTTATATATTTAATTTTTTTTATTTTTATTGACTGATATAAAAATAAAATAATTAATTTATATTATTATATAATTGAATTGGTGTAATAAATCTGATCTATTTTAAAATTTCTCATCACAGTGTCATCCTGTGTGGTTGAAATTTCTCTCTCCTTCCACATGTAAAAAAGAAATACACATTTTGGGAAATAAATTTGGAAAAAACTCATATAAGTAAATATTTCTTTCTTTTAAAAAAAAAAAAACTCATTGAGATAAAAAGTCCAAAAAAAAATTTGTAGAAATAACATTTAAAAATAAACTAGTAGATTATAATTTTTTTTCATTTTATACATTTATTTTTTTTTATCAAATGAGATGTTATAATATATAATTATTAAACTATATAAAATATAATTATTAGATAATAAAAGTAGACATATTTATTATATTAAGATGATATATTTAATGAAATTTTTATAATATATAATATACATATATATTATATAATTTTTTTTTGTAAAAGTTAAGGTTAAAAATTATAAATGCTAGATTAGGATAAATTGTTGTGCTATATATTTAAATATATTTTATATAATATTTTGATTAATATAAATATTTTTTTTATATTATTTTATATTTTTCAGCTACTTTTATTAAACATCTTTTAATCGAATGAGTTAGATTATCAACTATTTAATTTTTAGATTAAAATTATATTTTTACCTAGTGTTACCAAACCGACCATGTCGGCAAATTTGAATTTATCTTAAAAGGAGATTAACGTGGCGGCCATGCCAGACGACAGACAAGCAGCCAGGTAGGAAACTCATATATCCCGCCTGCTTCAGTTTTTTTTTTATTTATCATTTATTTGTTATATCAATAATAATAACACATATATATTTATTTCCATTATATATATATACAAAACCATGGCTTCAAAGAAAACCGTTTTAGCTTTCTTGGATTAAAACAAGAAACATAATCTTTCTTTTCTTTTCTTTTTAATTTCTTTTATATTACAACTTGTTCTTGATCAAACATGGAAGCTGGGGAGTGTTGCTCTTGCTCAAGTTTAACAACTACAACAACTACTACTAGTATGGTAAAGAAACGAAAGAACAGGCAGCAACAAGACAAGCCATATAGAGGCATAAGGATGAGAAAGTGGGGAAAGTGGGTCGCAGAGATTAGAGAACCCAACAAACGCACTAGGATTTGGCTTGGTTCTTACTCCACACCCATCGCAGCCGCACGTGCTTACGACACCGCCGTTTTCTACCTTCGTGGTCCTTCTGCTAGACTTAATTTCCCCGATTTGATATACCAAGAAGATGATCTGCATGATATGTCTGCTGCTTCTATACGCAAGAAAGCTACCGAAGTTGGAGCTCAGGTAGATGCCCTTCAAGCCGTTCACGCCTCAGAAAACACCACCACCACCACCACCAACAACAACAACAGAGTAGTACTATCAGAGAAACCTGACTTGAATCAGTATCCCAATCCAGAAAATTCTGATGAAGAGTAGACCATATATGATGATCGATCCTTAGCAATAACCTCTTGTAATCAGTAATCACTATGTTTTTGTTTCATTTTTTTTTCTAAAAGATAGACTAAACCTCTGCTGTGCGCCCGAGAAAATTAAGTTTCAGGCACAAAAAGAAAAGAGGATAGTAGTTAATTACCTATGATTTAAATAAGAGTTCAAAGCCAAAAAAGAGGGATCAAATCTCATGGTAAGTTTTAGTTCTGTATTTTGTCTTATGCTAATAGTATAGTATAGAATAGTCCATAGTGCGTTTCTTGATTTTCTCTGTTCGGTTCCAATAATATGCTTCGAAAAGTGTATGATGAAGATGAAGAGGAAGAAGAAATAGCCATGGAATTTCATTTAATTTACATCAAAGGAACAGTGATATAGATATTAATATTATTATTATTGAAATAAATAAAATTGGGAGAGAAAACAAAAACAAAGTAGATAAGAAGATAATAGAGGAAGAGGAAGAGGGGGTTGGGCACCAAGAAGTGGCAACAGGTGACGTTGCTGAGGACACGACAAAACACAAAAGAAAATTGAAAACAAGAGGGGAAGAAGAGATCAGGAGAGGGGAAGTGGTCCTCAATCAGGGAAGTTGTCACCGTCATTTGATGGTGGAAAGCTTACGAAACACCCTATGATGGAAGTTGACGGGTGATGAAAGGTGGACGGTGAGTGGTTTTTTTTTTTTTAATTAATTTTGGAACTCAAAAATAAATTAGTATTTTGTTGTTGAAAAATGTAAAATCATACGTAAAATTTTTTAATATACAGTTATTTTAAAATTTTGGAATAAATGAAAGGAAAAAAAAAATCATTCATTTAATTTTATATAATATATTCTGCATCTGGCATATGTTAGGGGACCATTTGAATGCAAGCTCTTGTCATCACAGTGTGTTTTTCTTCTTTTGTTTGTTTGTTTAAGAGTTGTTTAGGTATGGACGGTTGCTTATATAGTTTAGTCTGTTTATCCGAAGCCAGTGGCCGCCTAACTGTTCTCCAATAAAAATTGTCTTTCTTTTATTTTTATTCACATTCGCCTCGAAAAGCTTATTTCTACATTTTAAAAATATTCTATGAGTTTAAATTAGATATTTTTAAAAAAACTATATCTAATTTATATATGATATCTTTGCGTTATTGTTCTTATTAATATTAAGAGAAAATTATTATTTATTCTTTTTAATTTGACATAGTACACAAATACTTTTATAAGATTTGAAAAATATACAATTTACTTTTTATAGTTTGATATGATATACCAATACTTTATTGAAGTTTGAAAATTATATTATTCATCCATTGAAGTTTTAACAATTTACACTAATACCTTCTTAAAAATTTGATTTACTATACTAATATTTTCAGAATAAAAGAGAGTATTTCTTTTTATTAATTTATTATATTTTTTTTTAAATTTCAGGTATACTAGTATATTATGTCAAATTAGAAGGAGCAAATCGTATATTTTTTAAATCTTAAGAAAATACTATTGTATTAAATCAAATTAGAGGGAGTAAATTATAATTTTTCATAATATTAATTATATTTAACAAAATAAAACTAGTTTTGAACTCTAATTAAATTATTCCTTGTTATTATAAATTAAATATATTTGTTTTGGTCGGTTTCCAGATGATCATTTAAAGCGAATAAATGTCCATCTTCAACAATTGACTTAAATAATTATCAGTAATCAAATATACTAGTATTTTATTAGTTAGAATAGATAGGCGTTTCAAATTTGATATTTTCTTTTTGGCTTAAAATTTCAGTTTATTTATTCAAATGCAGAGAATATTTTGATTTTAAATTCTAAATATTAAATATTTTTTAAATTTAAAAAAATATTTTAACATTTTAATGCATCTACTCCCGAGACAAAGGCTAGGCTAGGGGAGGGCTAGCCTCTTATGCCCAACAAAAAATTTTTAAGCTCAACAAAAAAATTTAAATATGTTAATGTAATTTTAGTCTAAATATTACAAAAAAATTCAATAAAATCATTCAAAAATTTATATTTTATCTCTTCAATTTTATATAAAACTTTTCTTTACTCTTCTAATTAATTAATTCTAGCTTCGTCTTGATCTACCTGGTACATGATGAAAAAAAAAAATCAACTTTACTCAAGAAAAAAAAGAAAAAGAAATTAAGTGTAAGGATTATTAAGTATGAGTGGCCTGGACAGGACCATAAAGCAGGGAAAAGACCCTATATACGATCTTGGGCATGGTATTTTGGATCCAAAAGATTAACGTGATTGGACAATATTGAAGCTCACCTTCTCACGAGTTGATGATTATTATATAATAATCATCAGACGCCAAATTATGTTTAACCACTACTTTACTTTGAAGGCGTGTGTTAATTCCGCTGCCATCTGAACACCATCTAACTCTCAAAAAATTATATTCTATTTCCAGCATCAAGCTAGCCCCCATATAACCAGGATGTCCCCTCACTCTGACCAGGTTGTCAGCCTCGCGGAGATCCAACTCACTAAACGATGGTAGCTCAAGAAACGAATATCCCCCCACAGAAAAGTGGTAAGGAATCTCCACCTACAAAAAGTTTTATCATATATAAAATTGTAAGGGATGAATTTAAAAGAATATGGTCAACTAAGAGGGAAAAAATTATTACAATCATTTAGCTTTATATACATATAAATAATTTCTGCAAAATTATAGCTAGCTATATAATTCTATAACCACCATGAAAGTATTAATTATAAGCATGTGGGGTTTCACACTAAAAGTTGTATATGAATTATGATCACATTTCTTTTTTATGTAACCTGAACAAGATGGAAGAAAGAATTAGTGTTCTTCTTCTTTTTTGTTTCAATTCAATCTAATCAAGGGCTTGAAATATCCTTTTTTTTAAAATAAAAAAAAATCATGATTTGTGATTGATGCTTGACACCTGTGGTTTCACACCAAAAAAACATCAATCAAAAGTTTGACATTGTAATTGAGAAGCAGTCTCAATTAATTAATTTAGCTGCTCAACAACAACTAATTAATTTTAAAAAGAAAGAAAACCAGGTAATAATATATATCGCATGCGGACATTTATGTCCAAAGAAAAAAATTTTGTGGCAATAATTCCATGGCAAAAGAGCAAATGTTACAAGTCTCTGAATATGACTAGTACTAGCAAACCACATATGCTAATGTTCATGTGGGGAAATTTCCACACTAGGAGTCTGATGGTGAGATGTGCGGGGCAATACCAAAACGCAAACAAAAATGGCGAAATTGGGCAAATCCTTTTCACTTGTGGGATTCCTCTGCTGGGGTTTGATGTGGACTTGGCAGCCCAACCCACTGAAAAATTGAAAAAAGTTTGCAGACGGTCAATAGGAAAAAGCCCAAGCAGTCTCTGTCCTTAGATCACAGTCCATAAGCTGAAATTGCTATTTATTTTGTTCCAACTTCTAAATATCTTGCAGTAGAGTAGGAGGCCTAATAATGAGACAACAATAGTTTTACCATACTTTGTAGATCCTCTCATCTTCACCCAACATGACAGGTCATACTTCAGTAATTTTATTCATTTATTTATAAATGAAGGATTGAAATTAAATTTTATATTTAAAAAAAAAAGAAAAACTATTGAATAAAATTTAATCTTAACTATTCATTAATAAATAAAATCACTGAGAGCCTAAGATCACCTAGCATGACCTACCATTTGTTTAAGGAAACATGAGATGACATGTGGATGTAGAAATAAAAATTTACTTTGACTAAAGAATATGATAACATTTTTAATTGAGAACTATAAATCAAAATTTACTGACATATTATATAATATATCATAACAAAAAGAAAATATTGTAATCAAATGGAAACATGGCATTTTTGAAATGAATAATATAATTTAGATGAGAGATCTGTATATATATATTTTAAAAAATTTGCTAGATTATATATATTGAGATTGGATTCATAACTTCATATTTTATGATATACATTAACCCCTTGAATCAAATTATTAATAAGAGTATTGACGTGAGAGATTTGTGCAATTGCTTAAGCTTTTAATTTTAATTTTCCACTATATATATTGAAATGTCACAAAGATATTTACAAAAAGAATATTAATGAAAATGACGACCACATATTTCAGCTTTCTGTTAATGGGCACCGATTTAGATGAGGATTGGAAATCTTCTTTTTTTTTGAATTTTAAATTTTCATCTTTTTATGCTATCTCAACACTTATTTTATTGGAAAAACCGAAGGGTCAAACCTTTTCATTTTTCCCTTTTTTCACCCTTTCTCTTCTGCCCAAATAGTGTCAAATTGATGTCCAACAAAATTGAAATCAATGAATTTTCATCCAAAAATTAGTTGGAATGGTAATAAATTTTTCTAATTTGAGTATGAAAAATTTTTAAAATTTAGAATTGAGTGTGTATACTCTTTAATGGACATATTCAATGAAAGTTTATATTACTGGATAATTGAAAAAACAAACATCAATGAATTCTCACTTCAATACCTTACTTGATCCAACGATAGCCTAAATCTTAAAAATTTTGTGAAATTAATTATTAGAAAATGATTTTATGTGATTCCCCAAAATATATAAATAGGTGGCACATTCTTACAGAAAATGTGACTCCTTTTTTCCTTTATACAGCAAATTTTTTTGTCAACTACCGTTACTTCCTAATTCTGAAACAACCCAATAATTTTTGTATCCGCCTGGGATTTTGAATCTAATCTTAGTTTATATTTCAAAGGCATCATGATAGTGTGTTGATTAATTAAATCTATGTCATATACTTTCACCGATTAATTCAGAAAATCCAAACCCTAAATCCAATCCCATTTTTGTTTTTGAACTTATTAGCTTTATGGGCTCTACTTTATTTAATTTGATATCATTACCTGTTGAATAAGTTTTGGACATTTATGGAAAATTGCTCCTCTATTGATCATGTTAATACCCTCTACCGCATGTTTAACTTTGTTTTCACAAAGAAATATCACAAAAAGAAGAACCCATTAACTTCATGTTGCGGTGGATTGTGACCAAAAGTTTTGGACTGACTCCAACTCAGGGAAAAAAAAAAAAATTTGGCGGGAGACTGAAAGTGAATTTCTAATAATATCTGAAACAAATCCTTAAAAAAATAATAAAATAAAATTGAAGTGGTCGCAACTCTAAAGTTTGGAGTTTGAAAATCTAATAAAAATCATTGTATAAAAATAAAATTGAAGTGGGTCATGTAGCATTTTGGCTCTGGATGATTGGAGAATATTTTTCAGTTTTCACACTTAATGAAAAGGTTAAGTTTAATATATTAGAAAAGGAGATGAGAAGAGACTACAAGTGGACTTTCTATACAAGTGATGAAATGAAGAGTCAAAATTTTAACTGTATTCGAGTTTGTGCAAAACATGAACCACGTAGAGTTTAATAAAAGAAGAAATGGCAATAAAAAAGAAAAAAGAAAAAAAAAGTTTGTATATGTACAGTGAGGATCCTTTCAGTGGCATCAATTCAGTTGAATTAATTGTGTTTGGACTGTCATCCATTCACTCTCTCAAAAAACAAATCCCTTTTCCCAGCACATTTGCACCACTTTTCCCTTACAAGACATGACAATTTTCTCACTAAGTGATCATGTTCTTGATCCTTTTCTTTCTTTCTTTCTTGGGCTTTCTCTTTCTCGAGAAAAAAGAAAGAAAAAGCAAAGAGAATTACACTGTAGAACTATAAAGTGATGAGCTAAGTGTAATACAAAGATGCCCCATCTAAATCTAGTTGGGAATATATTTTCAATCAAAACAATGATGACTTGCCACATTCACTTTTATTTTGGCATCATGCAATTTAAAGAGGGTCAGTAGTAACAATAGCTAGCACTAGCAGTAACCTCATCAGCTTCACTCAACCCAACAATCCCTTTCTATCAATTTCCAAGCTAAAAAGGCTTCTAAACAAAATGAAAACTAAGAGTATAGAAATATAAAGTGATTAACAAAAGTGGGTGAAGATGACCCTTCTCATTCCTATTCTTTAATTATTTATCATTAATTGTTTGATATCATTTTACCCACTTGTCAATCACTTTTCTCCTACTCTCACGTTAACCCAAGATCCGATCCCCTTGGATCAGCTTCCAACCATGTTTAATTTTATACTATTTTTCATTGCATTTGATTTCTCTTAGTCGTTGGATTTTAGTGCTTATAGGATTCATTTTATTTGTTTGATAATGGTAAATGTTATTAACACTAACTATTAATGTCTCTTTTTTTCTTTATAAAAGATTTGAATATTGGAAATTCCATTCTGAGATTTTACTCTCTCACAAAAATATATGACTTTTTTACACTATAAAAATGAAATTTATTACAATTTCTAGTTTTAATTAATTTTTTTAAAAAGAAATGACACATCACAAATATATTTAAAGAGTCAAATGGGCTGTTAGCCACACAATAGGAGATAGTAATCTCATGTGTTCGCTATAAAAGTTAAATCACATATAATACAGAAAAGATAACTTGAACTTACAATCTCATCATCTCAAAGAACAAACATTCTTATGACTTGAGATCAATCTTAATTAATTAATTTAGTAGAAAGAAAGTTTTGCACGAGAAAAAGAAGGGAATTAGTGACAGAACTATATTTAATTTTTAAAAATGTATGTGATGTATAAATCATTTTTTAGTTGAATTATTTAAAAATTTATTTTTATACTCTCTATTTTAAGTTTTTAGATTTTTATTTTTTTGACTCTGCCAGTGGAAGGATAGAGATTATAAGTATTGATATTGGGGCAGAAATTAATTAATTAATTAATAGTTAGGAGTGATGATATGAATAAGAGGGGTATGGCCCATAAACACGTGCAAATGATGGTATTGTCTTTCCTAATGATGGATTCGCACCGCTTCTTCCACTGTGTGGGATCCACTCCCTCTCATCCAACCCTACTTCACCAATTTTTCTTTCTTTTGATTGACCAACACATTTTATTAATTTCCACTTTTCTTTTCAAACAAAATTATTTTTATTTTCATCCAACAAAATGATATAAATAAATTGATATGAAATTTTTCTAGTTTAATTTGAGATTTTGAATTTCAAACGATAGAAATATAGCTATTTTAAAATTTTTAAATGTGTATTTTGTTGTTCTTTCGAATTTTACCCAATACGATTTGGATACTAAATTTAAAAAAAAAATCATTCTCATTTTTCTAAACCACACACCAGTCTTGTAATTTATTGTTGAAATTTACAAAATTTAACTCCCTAAAAATTACCTGAAAAAATTATTCAAATAATTATTATAAAAAAAACCTAGGGGTGGCCATAGTTTGTCAACTGCTGTTAACAGTTAAAAAAAAAAAAGTTGAATTGGCCCGGAACTGCTGGAAAAATAATTCCAGTAGAGTTGGAATCGGCTGGCTCCGATTCATGAATCAATAATTCGGCCGGTTCAAATTAATTTTAATATATATATATATAAACTCATACACACAAGTCCAATAAAAATGAACTCATATTAAATGATATTTCATATGTTTCATAAGTGACTCTAAAAACAAAAGTGTTTTATTTTTTATAAGAAGGTAGGAATGGTAACGGGGTAGATTGTGGTTGGATTTCACTCTCTCTATCCTTATCCTAGTTCATGTCCCATATCCTTACAGAAAAATAATATTAATCATCATCTCACCCCAAACAGGGTCGGATATCTCTAAGCGGAGTTGGATTAATTTAATTATATTTAATATATCTATTTAAATTATTATTTTAATTCACATCAAAATAAATTTAAAATAAGAGCAAAAAATTATAAATGATTAAATATTTCATAATTCATACTTAACTAATAAAAATGACAATATTAAGCAATTCATAAATAACTAGCGAAATGAACATCCACTATAAAAAAATCAAACTATATTATAACCAATGTATGAAAAGAATTAAACTAATTGTCATTCTTAAAACCAAAATAATTTAAAAAAATTAAAAGCAATAGTATCTCCATATAGTTGTAATCATATACATTACTGAAATTGTAGTCATTAAGATATTTATCATTAGTTTAAGATGATTTTTACAATTATTATATGTATTAATTTAATAATTTATATCAGTTAAACACCATTTATAACATCTAATAACAATATATATATTGAGGCGGGGTACGGGGCAGGAGATGGAGCGAGGTACATAAATACCGTCTCCGTCCTATCTCCGCTAAATGTTATTTCGAATTTTTCCGTAACCCGCTCCAATCCTGGTCAAATGTAAAAAAAAACGCATCCCGTTCGAGTTAGTATGGGACGAGAACCCACAAATTCATATTGAATTGTTATCCCTAAAGACTGAAAGAGATCACAACTATTTTAGAAGTTAAGCAATGTTAGATAAATGCACTCACATGCATGCACACTTTTATTTATCCTACATTGCTTAACTTAGAAAAGAGTTATGTTCTCATTCCTTATAAAAAGGAACAACTCTTTTAGAGTCACTTATGTGATACATAATATGCCATTTAATATGAGCTTATTTTTTAATAAATTTAAAATTGTTTATCTAAAAAAATATGAGCTCATTTTTATAGGAGTTATGTATATGAATTGATATTTATTTATATTATATATATATTATTACTTTATTTATTTTAAAAAACCGGTTTGGAACCATGAATTAGCTGTTCCAATCCGCAAGTACCAGTTATAGTTTTAATAAATTTGGAACCGGACTGGAATCGGTTATCAACTAATTCCATTCCAATTCAAGCCCTAAACCAGTATTAGCTGATTTCGGTCCGATTCACAGAGCCAAACTGGACCGTGGGCACTCGAACCTACATCATGCATTCAAATAACAGGGCCTAATTATAATATAGAAATATACGATCACTTATTTTGAAGAGGGTAAATATAATGATAAAAAATTTTTCTCTTTTAATTAGAGGTCACGAAGTATCTTTAACTGAATGAGAATATTTTATCTTTTTTTATGGAATTATTCAATGCAAATCTAGGATAGTTAGAAAACCAAAACGTGAATCTAATTAATAGCATGGCCATGTTGTAGTTCTAATTAAGAAATCGAATGCTGATTTTGTCGAATTATGTGTGGCAGGGCCTAGTAATATAAAAATATATGTTATACGTTCTAGTAGTAGGACCACCATCATAATTAAATAAATCTAACACATAATTCAAATTGCAAATGAGATTAATTAGCCCATCTAATCACTCACTTTATCAAGAAGATTAATGATTTCTTATGCATCTATGCATATCGATTCTACATTTTTCCTTTAACTTTTGATCATTACTTTTGAAAAAAGTAAAATATAACTAAAAATTCCATAATTTATAACAGCTACTTAATTAATTAAACATGTAATTGTAGAAGAACCAAAGTTAGGTACAGATCAAATAATGGCCCCCTATATAACTAGGCTAAGATCTGGTATAGAACAATTTTTTTAAGAAAAAACAATTAAACGTTGTCGTGATTGAAGGAATTGTGGTGCGGTGGTGTGATCAGAGGCCAAAGGCGTGGGCTCATCAACCTCATCATAAAATCACAAATATTAGACGTCAAAATTTGATATGATTATCCCACATTGTAGTCAAGCTGGAATGACACCTGGCCAATCCAATTTAACCTCGAACAAATCCACTTTTGGAAGTGAGATCTTCGTCCTTTTCAAGCATTTTCTGTGATCTTCGTTTTTCACCATGCAATCTTTTTTTGCTGCCTTGGTATAGTAAC
>CATIWF010028920.1:0-43770 GCA_949630135.1 Balakata baccata
TTGACATATTTCCAGAATCAGTCTCTATGGCTTTCAAAATCGAGTTACAAAACACTGCTTGTGACTGACCCGAATCAGTCATAATGAACACTTAAAGAAGAAGAGATGATTACTTACCAAGAACGATCTTTCAAGGGCTGAATTTACAGCAAAAATTAAGTGAAACAATGAAGAAAAGATGGCTCTTATGGGAGAAGAAGAAGAAGAAACGGCTGGGGAGATAAGGCTGTTCAGATATGTGAAAAGAAGCAAAGTGGGCAGCACTAATAAGCCAAAGGCTGCCTCTCTTCTTTTGTCCTTTCTTCCTTTTCCTTTTTTTTTTTTTTTAATTTCTATCATTTAATTAACTTATTTCAATACCTTGTCATCCTTATTTAACTTATAACTTGACACGTGCGACTTGCTCTTATTACGATAAACCGACCGGTAGTAAGTCTACCTCGTGAGCATGTTCTAGCTAAAATCCCTTCGTATGCATGTGTTTCATGTGAATGACATAAAATGAATATGTCCAAATGTAATGTGTGTCATAATGCATGTGGGAAAGTTGAGGATGTTATAATGAGTGACCTCTATGAGGCAACAAGGAATGGAGTCAAAGCACAGAATTAGTATCCAAGATATCCTTGAGTACCTCAAGTCTAAGGATACATGCACCATTGCTATGATGAGATAATCATTGACTTTTGAATAGATAATCCATATGATTGTCTCATAGCAGGTTATCCAATGTACTTGACTGCTCTTAGCAAGCATCCACATGTTAACGTTGAACATCTCATGCCCACAGCTTATGAGATCTACTGCTTGATCTAATAAAGGAATATAACATGTGCTAGTCTATCTGGATCAACAATGTCACGTCTTGTTAATCCTATGACTAGGGATAATTTAGATACAAACATAATTACCCATGATAGGAATCTCATTATCATGATCCCATCATGATTTCCTTCATGCTATATTTCATATCATGGACTTTCTTTAATCAGTTTAAGATCTATATCAATTCATATGCAAATGAATACTAATATAATGAAAGAATGCCTTTATGAATGTGTACACTAAGTGCTTAAGGTGATTGGCTTTTGGGCACATCTCTAACACTGAGTAGGTATGCAATAGGGATTATAGAGGATGAGGCAAATAAGTGCTAGAGATTTGACGACAGCCTTGAGGATGACATTGGGTATCTAGTTACCTCCCATCAACATACAGACTTTGCTACACTAGTGTCCTCAGCTCTCAGTGTGGAAACAAGGAAAAAGATGAAGATAGAAGAGTCTTATAAGAAGTCAATAGCTGGTGTGGTTGAGGCATTTGGTAGGATAGGGCACATAGTGTCCAAATCTTTTCATTCACTGTAACACCCCCTTCATATAGCTAGGATTTAATCCCAACTCATAGGTGGGTTATGTTACCAAACCGTTATATGATCATGTGATAATTCAAAACATGTTTAAAACAAAGTGATGCATGGTGGCCATGATGACTAGCTTTAAATCAAACCATATGACAAGTCAAAATTTTCATTAACACTTGTATATATATGAGAAAGATGGAGTTCACAAAAATTCTGTTTACAAAAAGCTTAACCCTTAAAAAAAACCATAAAATACAAAATCCCAAATATTCATTGAGTTGACACTACAAAATGAAGACTTTACAGAAGAATCACTGTGTGACTATATCCTGTAGCTCTATACGGTCTTTGTACTTTAGGCTCTTCAGGCTAACTCTCTCCACCTATATCAGAGACAACAATACTTCCATGCTAAGTAATTGCTTGGTGGTATATAATAGTACAATGTTAAATAATGCATGAACACACACAAGTCGTAACACATGGCATTCACGTATTTCCCATATGTTTGTCACAACCAACATCTTTATCATGTTATAGTTTCACAAGAATTTCATCTCATTATTATTATTCAATAGTGCATTGACCCTTTTGGGTATTAAGCCTTTTTCAGTATAAGCGGAATCGTGTACCCTTAGGGTATTTGAGTTTCAAATCTTAAAGCATTACCTCTCCGGGTATTTATCTTTAAGAGATATAAGCATCAAGGTACCTTGGTATCATTCATCTTTATCTGACATGTCAATCAATCCATGACTAGTTACGAGTTGAACAAGACTATATAATCATGTCACAAGATGCACAAAGCAACATTTTCAAAGTTTGATCAAACATCAACCTCATATACAACAATCAAATACCATATTTCTATGAAGGCATAAGCCTTTAACTTATCCGTGCCTTCAAGGCTTCCACTACACTTAATGCTCCTTTTTTAGCATTATAGTTCACACATATAAGGTTCATTAGTTCAAGTAGTTATGTTTCAATCATGATTCATATAGCTTTCAAGCATTTGTAGCAATTCATTTAAACACTAAACATAAACATGAGTTACAATCATGCCAAAGATGCAAGAGTATTATTGTATACTAATCTCAAGTCTCTACCATCTTGACTTTACCAGAAATCCAAGCTCCTTTTCCTCTTTAGAGATTGCTTTAAGGGTCTTGAGGAGCTCCTAATATGGACATTACTTATCACTACTTTTACTTTTCATATAAACTAGAAATGACAACTATAAACCCAGGTTCCTTAGTTCTCACCCATGGTGTATTATCCAACTAGATCAAGAGTTCAAGACTACTCTTTTATATGTAGATTAACACTTCAATTTCAAGATCTTGTTCAATATTTCCTCCATTTCGGTCATTTCCCAACCCTAGGTACATTTTTTGAGTTTCTTTATGATAGGAGGAGAATCAATGAAAATCAAAGATAAAGGATGTTAAAGTGGTGTAAAACTTACCAAAATCCCTTTAGATTACTTCTTAAGGTCGGATCTTAGTGCTGGACTTCCTTCTCTCCTTCTTCTCCCTTAAAAAATCCCTTGCTTTCTCCTCAAATCACTCTTATAAGTGAAGATTTCTAAGATTAATGATGTTTTTCTCAAGTGTTTTGGGTTGGATTCAAGTTTGGGGAGGAGAATAATGGGTTTCTAGAGTTTTCTCTCAAGTGGGGGTGGGCGAAAATGATTTTATGACCAAAAGTGGGAGGACGTAGGTATATATATACCTGAAACTAAGCACGAGGTGTGCTCTGTGCCCTAAAACTCTTTGTCCCGATACTGCACAGGTCGTGCACCATGCACGGGTCGTGTATAGTGTCTCCGACCTTATCTCCTACACGTGTCGCGCATCGTGCATGGGTCGTGCTCAACGACTTTGATCACATGACATGCATAGGTTGTGCATAGCCTTGACTTCACTTTTTCTCTTATTTTTCATACCACTAACTTTAAACACCTCGAATGATCATAATAACTACTAGGCCCATTTTGTGGGCATGACATTCACGAGGTGCTGGATGGATATTTTCTGGTAGGCGGGGTCAGAATTTTAGACCTGCAACCTCATCTGCTAGTTCTCCAACATCAATGTCCACGAGCTCAGTCCTGCTATATGCCAACACTATTGCAGATCCCATCGAGGAGAGTGTTGGTGGCTAACTAAAGCATGCATGAGATGTGGAGCCACTGATCATATAAGGAAAGATTGTCCTAAACTCTATACAGGCAATATAGCACCAACACAAATAGTGATAACAGGGTAGAGCTGTGGTAGAGGATGAAGCTAGTTCAGAGGCGGTTGTTGCGGCCTTGTAGGATAGAGTTATGGTGCATTAGAGACAATTGATAGAGCTGAGGGTAATAGAGCTCCAGCTCGGGCTTATGCAGTGAGAGCTCATTAGTGTTATAGTTGGTAAATTTTCTTTATTTGGCTCTACTTATATACATTGATAGTTCCTGGTTCCACGCATTCATACATATACACATATGCACCTAGACAAGGAAACATGACACCTGAGGCCTTAGAGTTTGAGATAGTAGTTACCAATCCATTAAGACATAGTATGAAAGTGAATCAAATATACAGGCAGATTCCTATAGTAATTCAGGGTAGAGAGTTTTTAGCAGATTTAATAGAATTACCTTTTCATGAATTCGATGTTATTCTGGGTATGAATTGGTTAACAAAGCATGGAGCTACAGTTGACTGTTGATCCAGAAAGGTGACATTCAGGATTCCTAAGCAGGATGATATTATCATACGGGGTGAAAGTCAAACTTGTTTGACTAATGTCTTTTATGCTTTAAAAGCTTAGAAATTCATTAGAAAGGATTGTAAGGCATATTTGGCTTATGTGATAAATACCAGGAAGGGGAGCCTGGAACTTAAGGATATTCCTACATTGTGTGAATTTCTAGATGTATTTCTTGATGATTTGCCAGGGTTGCCACCAGACAGAGAGGTAGAATTTGTAATTGATGTGATTCTTAGTACAACTCCAATTACTCCTTATAGAATGACACCTGCTAAATTGAAGGAGTTGAAAGCTCAATTGCAAGAGTTGTTAGACAAGGGGTTCATAAGACCTAGTATGTCATAATGGGATTCTCCGGTATTGTTTGTGAAAAAGAAAGATGACACTTTACAATTATGTATTGATTATCGACAATTAAATAGAGTGACAATTAAGAATAAATATCCTCTCCCCAGAATTGATGATTTGTTTGATCAATTAAAAGGAGCAGGAGTATTCACCAAAAGTGATAGGCACCTTAGAGTAGTACTTTAGACTTTGAGGGAGAACTAGCTTCATGTAAAGTTATCAAAGTGTAAATTCTGGTTAGAAGAAAAGGGGTCCTTAGGACATATTGTGTTAGTTGAAGGAATTTGGGTGGGCCCCAGTAAGATAGAAGCAATTTTATATTAGAAAACACCTCGCAACTTGATAGAAGTATGTATTTTCCTCAAATTAGCAGGTTACTACAAGAGGTTTGTGAAGGGATTTTCTAGCATAGCAGCACCAATTACAAGGTTGCTCAGAAAGGAAACTAAATTTGAATGGACAGATCGGTTACAGATAAGCTTTGATAAATCGAAAGCTGTGTTGATTGAAGCACCAGTTTTAACTCAGCCTACACTAGGGAATGATTTTGTGATATACAGTGATGCCTCACTTAATGGACTAGGCTGTGTATTGATGCAAGAGGGTAAGGTAGTTGCTTATGCATCTAGGCAATTGAAGCCTCATGAACTACCCTACACATGATTTAGAATTGGCAGCTATAGTGTTTGCTTTGAAAATATGACGACACTATTTATATGGTGAAAACTGTTATATTTACACAGGTAATAAAAGTCTTAAATATTTGCCCATATAGAATGAGCTGAATTTAAAGCAAAGGCATTGGCTAGAGTTCATTGAAGATTATAATTGCATCATAAATTGCCAACTAGGTAAACTGAATATGGTAGCTGATGCACTAAGTAGGAATACCCTCGTAGAATTACAAGTTCAACCTACTTTGAAGCAACAAGTGAAACAAGCTTAAGGGCAAGATTGAAAATTGATGGCTATAGTTGAGGCTGTGAAAAAGGGGGAGAGACCTGAATATGTAATTGAACAAGATGGATGCCTAGGCTATAAAGGTAGACTGTGTGTGCTTGATGTTAGTGAATTGAAGCATACTATTTTGAAAGAAGCACACAACACAATTTATTCCATGCATCCAGGGAGCAATAAAATGTATCAAGATTTAAAGACCCATTACTGGTGGCCAGGAATAAAGAAGGATGTTATTGAGTACACTACCAGATGTTTGACATGCCTACAAGTGAAAGCAGAACATCAAGTACCAGTTGAGTTGTTGCAGCCTATTGCTATACTAGAATGGAAATGGAAAAGGATCATGATGATTTTTATTTGGTTTGCCTTTAACATAGAGGCAACAAGATGCAATATGGGTAATTATCGATAGGCTTACCAAGTTAGGTCACTTCCTACCAGTGCAAATGGATTATCCAATTAGTCGACTAGTAGAAATATATTTCAATGAGATAGTCTGATTGCATGGAATGCTAGTATCCATTGTTTTTTATCGAGATTCACGGTTCACATCATAATTTTGAAAAAGTTTGCAGCAAGCTTTAGGAACTCGACTCACATTTAACACAGCTTTTCACCCATAAATGGATGAACAGTTAGAATGAGTTATTCAATTGTTCGAAGACATGCTTAGAATATGTGTAATTGACTTTGAAGGTAGTTGAAATAAACATTTTCCACTGATAGAATTTGCTTACAATAATAGCTATCAAGCTAGTCTTGGCATGGAACCATATGAAGAAAAGGTGATATTGATTAAAGATCAATTGAATGCTACAACTGACCAATAGAAGTCATATGTTGATTGGAAAAGAAAAGATATAGAATATGCTACTGGAGATAAAGTATTTTTAAGAGTTTCACCTTGGAAAAAGGTGCTACGGTTTGGCAAGAAAGGGAAGTTGAGTCCTATATTTATTGAACCATATGAAATACTTGAACGTGTGGGCCAAGTGGCCTACAAGTTGGCTCTACCTCTAGAATTGGATAAGATTCACAATGTATTTCGTGTATCAATGTTGAGAAGTTACAGGTCGGACCCGACACATGTAATACCTGTACAATCCATAGAGGTGCAACATGATTTGACCTATGAAGAACAATCTGTGGCAATTTTAGCCAGGTAAGTCAATAAACTAATATCAAAAAGGTGCCTTTGGTTAAGATTCTTTAATGCAATCACACAGTGGAAGAAACCACTTGGGAAAATGAGGAATTGATGAAGACTCAGTATCCCCAATTATTCGACCCTAGCCAATCAGGTAAATTTTGAGGATGAAATTCTTTTAAGAGGGAGAGAGTTGTAACGTCTGGCGATTTAGGCCTCGGTCGGGCGTGGCCTTAATCCGGTGTGCTAGTTTGATCGAAGTCTGAAATTAGACACATGGGAAAATGACATATTATAAGAAAAAATAAGGTGTATTATTATTTGGAAAGTAAAAAGTTTGGTGGAAGAATTGGAAAAAAATAAAATTTCCCTATGCATAAAATTGGTATTATCGAATTTGTTTGGAAAAAAATGTGTAAGAATTAGGGAATTATGTGGTGGAAGTGAAATTTTCAATAATTAAATTTTAATCAATATTAATTAAGTTAATGGACCAATAAGAAAAGAGATTAATCTAATTAGTGGGACTAGCATACAATAACCTTAGTATAAAAGTCAAATTTGATAGCGTAATTTTTACTTATCCAAAGTCATCTTCTTCTTCATTTTCTCTCCTCTATGGCCGGACACCCCATCTCCCCTAACTCTCCATTTTAACTTTCATCAAACTTCTAAAAGAGTGGAAAAGAAGAACTAAAGAGAGAGAAACCAATAAAATTGGGAGTTTCCACCATAAAGAAATCTAAAAAGGAAGAAGGAAAGAAGAATAAAAGAGAAAATGGAAGAAAATTTGAAGGGGATTTTGGCCAATCTACAGATCCATCAAGGTGAGTTTGTTCTTTTCAAATTCAACCTTTTTCCATCTCTTTGAGACCTTTGTAGTTGATTGTTGTGATTGGAAGTATTAGAATAGGATTTGTGTTGATGTCGTATGACTTGTATTGAGAAGTGTTGAATTGTTGGGGGAAATGATAAATTGAGCCATAGATGTTTGTGAATGATGCTTTTGTGGTTGTGAAAATAAAGTAATAAGACTTATTTGAAGATGTTTTGGGCTACCTAATGAAGGGGAATTAGGAGACAAATGTTTAGAAGTGATTAATGGTGGATTAGTGATAAGAAGGTGATGAATGTAAAGAAAAAGATCATTGAGTTAGTGGGGCTGATTTGGTTGTGATTAGTGGGGTGAGTGACTAATGATTATAATGCACTTAAATGAGGTAAAGAAAGGAAAAATTAAAGATATTGAAAGGGTGGAAAAACATTTAGAACACTAGACATAATTCATGCATAAGTATTAGTTATATGTGTGACATTGAAAGAAATTTTGTTTGTTTTGTTAAGGCAAAACAAATGGGCAAAGGAGTGCCCATCAAGAGGTGGAGAAAGGAAAGGAAAAGGCCACCTAAACGTGAAGAAAAGAGAAGGTTTGAGGCTGCCTGTGTAAGTGCTTATTGGATAAAAATCTTGCATGCCATAATAAATATGTAATGTTGTGTTTAATATTTATTGATGCATGTGGATTGCAATATAGTATATTAAAATGTTGTCCTTTAAATTTTGTAGTATAATGGTGTGAAATATTAAGTCTTATGAATGTGGTTATGATCTATAAATTTTGGGTATAAACCTGAATACATAAGACCATGAAATTAATTAATTTGCAATTAAACCAATAGGTACCCTATCACACATGCATTGAAACGGTCTTGACTATTTTGACCATAACTTAGGTTGTGGAAATTGGATTGGCATGAAACTAATTGGATAGCTAACACTTAGTACTAAAAATGGTTTGAGGAACATAAGTTGAAATTTGTTTTGTAACTAGGTAAAAAATTGGCTACAAAATCTCGAACCTAAGTGAACCAAGAAAATTCTAGGCAAAAATTTAATAAACACCACTCGGTAATTTGGCCATAACTTTTGATAGAAAATTGGGATTCTAGTGATTCATTTTGCAAATTCAAGATACGATAATAGGCTAAAAGTTCTTAGAAGACCTCAAGATATGAATCAAATCAGATATGGGCCAAAATTAAGGTTGAATCCTAAGACCGAAATCTGCCAAAAAAATGAAATTTGCATCTTTGGTCTTTTTCATGTGGTATGTATTGTATGTGTGATAATTGTTGGAAATTTTAATCTTATTAGTACATGTAAATATATAACATATTAATATGTGATATTGGTAATTTCACAATAAATAAATAAAAATATTTGTGAGAAAAAATAAAAGGAATTATTATTATTGTAACAATAACGGTAATGATGAAATTAATGTCAAAGCCCGAGTACACCTAGCCTTGAACTATAATAGAGATTAGCTTAGCATGCCAATAAATGGATGAATAAAATGCGCCCGCAACTCAATATTGTAAAGCCGAAAATGACACTATTAGAAAAAAAGCCGGTGATAACATTAATTAAAAAGGCCGGTAATGATATTATTATTATAAAAAAAAGGAAGCTAGTAATGATATATATATTTATTCAAATATATATAAAGTTAATTAGAGTAAGACTTTGACATATATGATGAATCTATTAGTTTTGAGTGATGAACCTGTAAGTTAAAGACGATGAATTTGCACTATGTGTGAGGTATGACTTATGGATGAACATACGGTTTTAAATGAATATTTGATGCTCATGATTGCATGAAACAATTATTTACTTATAATATATATAGTGGAATAATATATGGAATTTTACATGTGATGTAAGTAATGTAAAAATGTGGCATGTATTTAAATATTTATATATACATGTGTGTAAGATTTTTATCCTATGAAGTACCACTAAGCTAGTAGCTTAGCGTGGATGATTTTCTCTCGCATAGGATTTGTAGAATTAGAAGATTAGAAGAGCTGTCAGAAGAAGAGGGAACCTAACCCAAAAAGCAGCTTAAAGCCATAATTGTTTTTGGTATATTTTGTCAAAAATCTTGTAATAATTAATTAAAGTTTTTTGTCATGGAGATTAATGGGGTGTATAATGGGGTTATTTTAAGTTAATTATATTGTAATCATATGTTTAATTACAAAATACAGTTTATGATATTTGGACTGTGATAAAAAAAATAACAAAATAATTAATTGGATATATGTATAATTCAAAAAAATAATAAAAAAAATTATAAGTAATTTAATTTGGTAAATTGTTTAAGACAGTTAAACGGGTAATGTCCATTTATCTTACTATTCTATAGTGGGGAAATGGGGTATTACAATACATAATTGATTCTATTGTCGAAGCTTATGGAATCAAACTCATGCGAGTCCTTTCATCTTGTGTTTTTGGACATATAAATTTTGAAATGGTAATCCCAATGCCTACGAAATAGGGCCTAAAAGTAATGTGGCATAATAAGGGTATTTTAGTAATTTGGCTTAATGTCTCAAATAGTGAACAAGGCAGCGTCCCGCTCGCGACTTTAGGATCGCGCTCAAGATGGATGTCTCGCTCACAACATCATTTTCTCGATTGGGAAACATGACTAGATAGAATGTTATAAATACGCATTTTTATGTCATTTTCCCTTCCTATCAGAACCATAGTTGTCTTTTGCACTCCCAAAACACCTCAGAGACTTTTCTTTTCATCCTCCTTCATTCCCTTTGCTTCCAAATCACTAAAATCACTCTAGTTATCAAAGATTAAACAAGGGTTGTTGGGGGTTTTTGGCAAGAACATGACCTTGAGTGGTCTAGATAAATTGGGTTGGGTTTCCTCCAATTAGTTCTCTTAATTTCTCCTCTAATCAGTAAGTATTTGTACTCTTATAGATTATTGATTGTTTGGCTTAGTGAAACACAAGTTTTGATTGGGTTTCCATAGGTTAATAAAAGATTAGGGTTTTGATTTTTGTTACCCCTTGTAGAATAGAATGTTTTTGCACCGCTTTGAACAATTTTTGACCCTTAGTATATGTTATTTGTGTTAGGAAACGATACAGAAGGTGGAAATTATTGGGTTTCTAGGAACGTATCATATACATAAGTATAGCAGAATTTAAAATTTTTATAAACCCAAACTATGGAATGCCCTATGAACTTCATAACTAATTAACACAATCAATGTAGTTTATGGATTTACCTTTAAAATCTCTTCAAGTGGGTTTTAGCAAACCACCACTTTCCAAATTAGAAAAATCTCTAATGAAGTCAATGCGAAGAGGATTCAAGAAATCGACAATGGAAACGATTGATTAAAACTCCAAGGTGCTAGTATAGAGAATTAATGCAAGAGAGAAAAAAGAAGAAACTAATTCTCCAATTAATTTTTCTCAAGTATAGCTGCTGTAATTTTAGCTTTAAAGTTCCTGTTATATGTATTCTATTTGCCCTAGAGCATAAGAAATCCAATTCGAAGTAGAATACATAAAAGGGAGACCAAATTGAATAAGGAGAAGCCTAATTGGCGGGCTACTGCCCATGCGCTGGCAGGTTTGCTGCATGCAGCACGAGCCTATGCAACATGCCACTGGCCCACTACGGAACATTTCTGCATCCAGTGTGTTTTTCTAACCAAATTTCTTATCTCTTTAAATCTAATCTAATCGAATCCAATTCCGTTTTACTATTTCACTTCACTCTTTTATACGTCCCCCAATAGGTTTTCGGCTATGTTGGCCACTCAAATTATTGCATAATTTCAGCAAGTCATGAGCGATTTCTAGCCACACATCATGATCCCCATTTGGGCAGAAAGGTCAGTGATCTGACTTCGAACCCTTCCATCGACAAGTACATTATGCAAATTATCCTTCCACCCACTTATACCTCATTCAGTTTATAACACGGATTACGTATCAACTCCCACTAGATTGAATATGTTACACCTAGCCCGAAGACTTTATAGTTCTTATTTGCGAGACTCATTACTTTATAGTCATATGCTTAAAGACTTTGTTCATGTCATTTCCACTCCGGCCAGAGATTCCCAAGTAATGATCTCCACAAGAGGTCGTAGGTATACTCTCCTTCTATCAGGAGTGGTGAATCCTTTATTGGCTACTTAACTATCTTTAAATACCTCAGTTTGTACCCAATCATCCCCCACTGAGAGACCTCAATAAAGTAATAAGGAAAGATGTGAAAGTGTCAGAATCAGTATCTAAGATAACCTTGAGCATGTCAAGTCTAAGGATACTTACATGCTGGTCATGATGAGATCATCATTGATATTGAATAGATGATCCATATGATGATTCTCATAGTAGTCATCCAATGTACTTAACTACACTTAGCAAGCATCCATATGTTAGTTTTAAATATCTCATGCTTATGATTTATGAGATCAATCACTTGAACCATTCAAGAAGCATAATATATGCTACTCTATCCGGATTAATAATGTCCAGTCTTATTAATCCTATGACTAGGGAATTTTAGATATAAACATAATTACACATGATAAGAATCTCACAATCATGATCTCATCATGAATTCCTTCATGCTATGCATTATATCATGGACTTCATTAATTAGTTTAAGATCAATATCAATTTATATTTATGACTACTAAACTTAATGAAGAATGCCTTTATTAAATAAAAGTGTACATTAAGTGTTAAAGGTGATGGCCTTTAGAGCACTTCTCTAACAAAAATGACTACCTAACTGAGGGAGAACGGTGAAGAAAGGGTTTTATGGCTCTATTGTTAAAGGCCTATAAATTTAATCATATTTATTCACTTTCTGGTTGAATGGTTGATATTAAATGAGTGTTCTAAGTTATATGCTACTATTATATGCCATGGTTCTTGATTTGATGTATTTAAAATTTATTATGTGAGTTAAAGGAAATGAAAGAATCGTTAATATCATGTTTAATGGTGTAAGATGTGTTAAAAAAATTATGGCATGTTATTATTAGTGTTCTAGACTATATATATATGCTATAGTGTTCTACATTGGTGTTTATAGCTTTTGAATGAAAAGATTTAGAGTTAGAATGTGAAAATGGCATTTTCATATTGTTGTTGCGGCTCTCCTAGTTGGAAAGGAAATGTCCCGCTCGAGAATCAAGCGACACAACCTTGCCTCACCTTGCAATGGGGCAAAGCCATTGACCCACCATGATATGCCACAGCACACCATAGCATGTCGTAGTGTGCCAAGGCACACCTACGATGCACCCACACACTTGTGTAGAGTAGTGGACAATGATAATGATATATATATATATATATATATATTGTGAAGAACATAAATACATATGTTATGATACACAGTTGATTTTACATGAATTAAGGATTATAGATTATTACAGAAATGATAATTGATGCGATTGAATGCTATGGTATTCATATTGATGCGTTGTAATGCCCACGAATTATAGCCTAGAAGACTATGTTGTAAATGAAGGATAATTTGGTAATGTGTATATATATATACACTATGATGTAATGTGAAGAACATAAATACATATGTTATGATACATAGTTGATTTTACATGAATTAAGGATTATGGATTATTACAAAAATGATAATTGACGCGATTGAATGCTATGTTATTCATATTGATATGTTGTAACACCCATGAATTATGGCCTAGAAGCCTGTTGTATGAAGAATATATATATATATATATATATTATGGGTTGCTAGTAGCATTTTGCTGGGCCAGTCTGCCCACTCAGCATGATGTTGGGCAAGCCTTGCTGGCTTGCACAGCAAGCCAACGCTGGGCAGTGAACCCGCACGAACCTTAGTTCCCGACGACCCCAAAATTTTTCATAACTTTTTTCGCAATTTTGATTTTGTCCAACGCCAAATATTTCCCTCATATTTTTGGATCGAATCTATGACTATTTTACTCATTCTTCACACTTCCAATGTGTGTGACTTATTAGGTTTTTGGCTATATCGGCCACCTATATTAACAATTAATTCGAGCAAATCATGAGCGGTATCTGGCAACACATTATGACCCCTAATTGACTGGAAAGTTAGAAGTTTGACTACATACCTTTCCATACACTATAATCTATGCAATTCATCCTTTCACCATCCTATACCCCACTCAGTTTAGAGTAAGGACTATATGTCAACTCCCACTAGACTGATTATGTCACACTTAGGCCAAGTGATGTTAGATTTTGTCACTGAGACTCGTTACTTAATTAGACATGTCATTGGAGACCATCTTCATAACATTTCAATTCTGGCTAGAGATTCTTAACTAGTGATCCCGATAATAGGCTATGGGTATACACTCCCTCTATCAGGAGTCATGAATTCTCTATTGGCTACCCAATTACCTTCGAATACCTCAAGTTGTACCCAATCACCACCCCATAAGCAACCTTTATAAGGCAATAAGGAATGGAGTTAAAGCACAGAATCAGTATCGAAGATATCCTTGAGTACCACAAGTCTAAGGATAGTTGCACCATTGCTATGATGAAACTATCATTAACATTTGAATAGATAATCCATACAAATGTCTTATAGCAGATTATCCAATGTACTTGACCACTCTTAGCCAACATCCATATGTTAACTCTAAATATCTCATGCTCACAGCTTATGAGATCTATTGCTTGATCTAATCAAGGAGTATAATATGTGTTAGTCTATCTAGATCAATAATGTCCTATCTTATTGATCCTATGACTAGGGATAATTTATATAGTAACATAATTACACATGATAGGAATCTCATTATCATAATCCCATAATGATTTCCTTCATGCTATGTTTTATATCATGGACTTTCATTAATCAGTTTAAGATCAATATCAATTCATATGCAAATGAATATTAATATAATGAAAGAACGACATTATGAATGTGTACACTTAGTGCTTGAGGCGATTGCCTTTTGGGCATATCTCGAACAATCTCCCACTTGCACTAAAGCCAATAGCCATTGTACATTACACCATAGGCGAGGATATGATTATCATATTCCTTTTGGGATTTTATTCTAGTGACTCGATCAGATATTTATTGATTAGTGGGAACTCTTTCTCTCATTACATCACGTCTACCATTAATCTCTCTAATCAATTGATAATGTTGAGTACATGTTTAGACCTTTGATGAGACCATGATTCCTTTGCATTTCCAAATTGTTGTTCCAATCATATTGGATTAATAATATTAGGAATCACTTCTAACTTAGTGATGAATTCTCTTATCCAAACTGCTTCATTAGCTGCCTTGGAAGCTATAATTTTCTTTTAGTTGTGGAATCTACAGTCATTAGCTGTTTGGAGTTCTTCCAACTGTTTGCACAACCATTTAATGTGAATATATAGCATGACTAGGATTTTGAGTTATCCTTATCTAATAAAATGTTGGCATCCATAATCTTGCTTACCTTAAGCATACTATCTCTTTAAACCAAGATTGCATCCTCAATCCTTCTTAAGTATTTAAGGATGTTCTTGATAGTCACCCATAAACCCTGTACGAGATCATATTGATATCCACTCATGACACTCAGAGCACAATATCCATTGGGCCTAGTACATAGCATAACACAAAGTGCATCAAATAGCCAAAACTTATGGAGCGTCACTCGTGCTCGTCCATTTATCTTATGTCTTTGGACAAAAAGACTTAGAGAGGGTAATCCTATCGGTCATAGGAATAAATTCTCTTATGGATTGTCCCATGCTAAACATCTTTAGCATCGTTGCTATGTAGATCTTAATCCCCTTCTGTAGGTAACTTTTAAGATCCTTCTTGGAGAAATGCTTTAGAATAACAAATTGACTAACTTAGAAATGAGACATCATTTCCTACTAATGGTATGTCTTCCATATACTTCACTAGGAACACAATGCACTTCCACTAACCTTCTTGAAAACACCTGATTCATCCATATATTATGAGAAAACACTACAAGAAAATGCTAAAATAGTGACGCCATTTAGCGACGTTATTACTGGTGTCACTAAACTATGATCTTATAGCGATGCAAGGCAATGCCATTTTTACATGTAGAAATTGTGACAATATAGTGATGTTATTACAACGCAACGTGACAAAATAATGTAGCGACACGACAGTATTGTCCCTAATAGTGGCACCTAAATTTGGCGTTAACTATTGGGACAAAGATGCATCACTGAAAGTATTGCTAAATAGCAATACCAGGTAGCTGCGTCGCTAATAGAACACGTTGTTTCTCTAATATTGATATAGTGAGCACCGATGTTTCACTTGTGTAGACTAGCGACACAGAAAGGCCTTATAATTAGGGATTTCTACATAAATCCCAAACATTATTGTTCAAATCCCAAAACCTACTACTCCTCCCCAAGCATCTGCCATTGCTCTTATAGGTTATCACTGCCAGCCTCTTTTTGCTTACTCTCATTCATTCTTCCATATTAGGGGAGTAATTATCACACTTTCTAGTTTTAGGTTTTGTGATTGCTATGATTTTGTACTTTCTAGGTTTGTATCTGTAGCTTTAGGTTGATTAGAAATTTTAAGGGTTAAACTTTGAGGATTTTGTAGTTTTAGATATGGTGGTTTCCCGTAAAAATGGATATATCTCTGATCCAGTCCCTTTGGCGCTATATTGTTTCTGTGATAAGTTTTCCCGATGTGATCTCTGATAGGTATTCCTTATATCGTATTTGCTAAACTTCAATTAAAAGCCCTAATTTGAATTCATTGTTTGATTGATGCTTGCTTTGCTTCGATTCCCCTCTATCCCATCCTGATTTCATTTAATTTGAGGATTTTGAATTTGGGAATTCTTGAATTTGTTTGAGTTTCATATTTTTGGTGTTGGCATAATTCTCCTATAAATAACCGTATGTTAATTGCTTTCATCTTCATATCTTTAAAATAAATTTTTGTTTTTTTTTTGCATAATTTGATCTTATTATATCTTTGTTCTTGCTAGATTTTAGTTGCAATTTTATTTTTAAAAACTGAGGGTATGGTATTGGTATTTAGCTCTAGAGGAATAACAAAGAGCATCTGATTTGTATGCAAAGTTTAAGTTAATGCTTATTTCTGGCAAGATCTAACACATCATTTGCATTGGCAATCTTTGTTTCAAAGTATGTCTCTGTTCAAACGTAATTGGGTTTGCGTGTTTGTGTTTTTTTGTTCTATCTTTTGCTTGATTTGTCATTTTTATGTTATTTCCTGCTTAATTGCTGAGAAAATAAGGAAGCAGAGTTAAAATTATAACTTCAATTTTTTTGTTGTCTTTTGCCTTTTCATCTTTAGTAGAATTTTCCGTTTGGAACTTGAAAAAATAGCCCAAGAGAAGAAGTTGACTTGGATTTTTTCCCCTTTAATTTTTTGTAGACTGAAATTAAGTTTCTTTTTTTTATTTTCCCCTTGTATTTTGTAAGACATTTATTCTTTGCTACAAATTTTTGGTAATAGAGTTTTTGCCTGCATTTCTTTAACTAAATAGGCTTTGTTGAGTTAAACTAGGTAGTTTTCTTGATATTGATTTACCAAGGATTTAATAATGTAGGCTATGCTAACCTTTTAAGAAGTAGCCCTGTTTATGTTTCACTAAATGAATATTAACATCTTGAAATTCTTGGAAGATCCTGAATGCAAATATTTTTCCTTAATATCTGTCAACTCCATAATCTACATGTAACGTCCTTGGATCACCTAAGTCAATCTTGGGAACTAATCTTTCTTATTGTTTTTGGAACTAATATATATTTTTGTTGTTTTGTTATCTCTAAGTTTAAAACTTCTGTTCTTATTGTCTTTACTAGGAAATTCTTGGGGGGGGGGGGGGGGGGGGGAGGGAGGGGAAATAAAATTTCTTGCATACATAAGGAAGACAAAGACATGAATTTTATAGAGGTTCGGGTTAACACCCTACTCCTCTCTTCAATCTCAATTGGGTGTTCACTAATCTAACCACTTAGATTACAAATGGAGTTTTAGCTAGCTTACTCCCAACTAGGTATTTTAACAAGACTAACACTCAACCCAAATTTCTCTTGTGTTTCGATGGCTCACACAAAAACAAATTCTTTGTAATTTGGCTCACACAAAAACAAATTCTTTGTAATTTGGCTCACACTACCTAATTACAAGATAACCCAAGTGTTTTAAGTATAACACTTGAACCCTTACAAAAGCAATTAATTGAAAAAAGACTAAGAAAATAACTTGCAAGAGTTCTAGCACTTAGAAAGTAGTTTGATATCTTAAATGGCCTTTTGGTAGGGCATTTATACTGATTACCCATTAATTAGCTGTTACAAATTGGTGGCATAACTCTTTCTAATGTTCTCTTACAAGTGCATTAAATGCTATCTGTAGAGAGGGTTTTCCGATCGAGAACATGGCTTTCTAGATTGGGAAATGACCTATTTTGACGTATGGCATTCTCTAGTTGGCTGAAGGCTCCAACAGCTAGTTTCTATATGATTTTTCCGGTTGGAACTTGCCCAATAATGCCATAGTTAGGTCTTGGGTCTGCTAGCTTCGAGTGCTTCCTGGTTGGGACATCAGTCATTTTGACTTGGTCATTTTGACTTCCAAATGATGCGGCACGCTTTAGTGGAGTCTCTTCTTCAACGATCATATCCTTTTGAATTTCCTGATCGGATATAACATGTCACCATCTGGAAATGGTCTATCCTAGTCGGGACATGACCTATCTTGGTCTACTTCAGCTTCTGGAACTTTGGAAGAAACAGAAGGCAATATTTCCAGGTCTGGAAATGGATTTCCTGGTCTATACTCCTGTCCCGGTCAGGAGATCAGTGTCCCGGTCGGGAGTTTCACGTCTCTGGAAATACTTGACTTGTTCAATGAGAAACTCATAACCAAATACGCTGAAACTTTGAATACTATCAAAATAGTACTAAATGAAGCAGTTAGTGACATTTAATTTGATTGTCAAGAACAAAATAAAGAGCAATCAACCTAAGGTTAACAAGTTTGAAGAAATATTTCATGGCATTACATGCTTCTAGGATGAGTTAATTCTAAGATTAACAAAAATTAGAACCCTTGAAGTTATATTTCATCTTTAAAAGAGGACCCACATTTTGTTAAAAGTACAAATCTGATTGAACTTGGTTCATTCTTAGTGTGCATAATCAATGGGAAAAGAGTAACAAGAGATAACCTTGTGAAGCAATTGAATTTGTTTGAAGGTTCTTGTTATATGTATATGTGTGTGAAAACAAAAAAAATGCATGCCTAGATGCAGACATTTGAGAAATGAATATGTTTTATCTCTAGCTTCTTATTGTATAATTATTTTTCAGCATGATTTTCTATTCTTTAATGGTAGGTTCCTTATGAGCCCTTTGTGCATTTGGATCATTTTGTTCGTATCAAAACAAGACTGCAGGTACTTTGTAATATTCTTAGTCATGCATGTCTTTGACACAACAATAAAAGCTTAGTATTTTGTGCTTGCTAATGTGCAATGGAGTATTCTCTAGGAGCTAGTTAGGAGTTATCATTTCTGCTCAAAACTTGTACAAATATAGGAAGTAACTAATAATAGCCTTATTGAGTTGTATATATATCATTATGTTCACAATTATTAAAGATATTTTATGGATTTGTACATTTATAATTGATAATGATTATGTAATATTAATTAACAATACCTAATTTATTAGGCATTCATTATCATATGTGTTAACTCATTATCATATACGTTTATAATAGATAATGATTCTTTTTAAAATAAAAATAAAAATGACTTCATTAATAAGCCAAATTCAAAGCAAGAAATTCTTGTTAATGCGTGATCAATGCCATTAGCATGTCTCCTGACAAATTGAAAAGAAAAATTAGTAGATAATGATTCTTTAGAATTGAATAGTTAGCTTATTATCTAACTTCTATTATTTCTAAAGAAGTGAACTAAGCATTATTATTTGTGCTTAAAATGACAATTCATTGCTTGTATGGCTATTACCTGTACTTTAATAGTATGCTGACCATGGCAACATAGTTTGGTTGAGAGTAGGATTTTCAATTTAAAAGTATTATTATTCAAAGGTTTCATGGGGTTGTGTTTCTTTTGCTGAATTAAGTTTTGAAGGCATGAGTGATGGTGCTATTTTCATTTTTGTTCTTAATCTCTATCTAGGTTTGGTTGAGATTTTTTTAATCTCTTCCTCGATTTTGTGACTACCTCTATCATAAATATTTCAATAGTTTTTCCAATATCTTTTTTTAATTTTCTGTCTCAAATAAATAAATAAATACATATGCACCAATAAAAATGATATACTCAAAAGATATCCTCATTTGTTTATTGAATTTGGAACCATCAAATATCTTGCCATGTCTTAGGGGCTTATTTGATTGAGATTTTCATAATCTCTTCCTTTATAAGAATGATGTTGTTTTGTAGGTAATAAGGGCTTATTCGAAACAAAGTTTTTTTTTTCTTGTCATGTCTTTGAGGCTTTGTTGTGCCTCAAATGCTTACAATTTTTTCTTATCATGGCAAATGCAGAAGGATCAGAGCTTTCAATGGAGCCTTCAACCTAATTTAGCTTCAATTTGCGGGTATCGCTCCGATTAGTTTTCCTCGCCTAAAGATTCGGCATCCACTTTCTGATGTGTCTTTCTTTTTTATACTTGGGATTTTTTCTTATATTGACTTTTTTGAACATATTATTGAATAAAACTTTAAATTAATATTGTTATTTAGTTTATTAATAGAGTATATTGAAACAATTAATTTTGGATTATAATGAATTATGAATGTTGTGATTATGGCAAATAATGTGATATTTAGGTCGATAAATGTTTTGAAAAAACAAAATAAATAAACAAATAGCCACTCCATTAGCGACGCTAGATAATGTCGCTAATAATACAAAAATTATTAATATAATGTAGTGACGCCACACTGCATCGTTATATTAGCGATACGATAAAGGCGTGGCTAAAAATGTCACAAAATACCTTCCTTGTCGCCGAACATCAGTGACACACTTCTTTATTTAGCAACACTTAATGTGTTGCTGATAGCTACGCCAATGACGGTGTTGCTATTAGCGATGCCTTTTTCATTAGTGTCACTAAATTTGGAGTAGCGATTGCACTTTTTGAGATGCAATTATCATGACCCAGATCGAGGACTGTGACCGGCACTAGGGAATGGGTAGGCTTAAGACCACCAAAACTTGTAGCAAGCCTAAACATAAATATACCTTGTATCTCAATCCTGCATTAATATAATATCAATCTAATATTCTATCGCATAATATAAACTCTGCTAAATGTATACTTGTATCCATAACATCACCAAGGGATAGTGTATACTCATATGACATATTTCCATATAATACACAGTCTAACATTCCTATATAAGGTACTGTAGAGATCTAGAATATGCAATACAATAAGAGAAATAATTTTGAAAAAAAAAATATTACACCAAGCCTTCACGAAGTGAAGAAGATGCGAGATAGTCCAAAATAATATTAAAAGGATCCCTACTACCTGAGAAAAAAATAAATGAGAGGAGTGGCCTCCACTAAGTGAATCAATATCGTATAACTTTATAATACACAGTCACACAATATTATATATATATATATGCAATGAGTTCATGCATCATGAATAATCAATCATCAAACAATTGGGTGAGTAACTCAAGCAAAACCCTAAACCTCCATTCTACTAGCCAATGACTTTCTTAATTCCAAAGGATTGGCGCCCTGAGAGCAAACTCGACCAAGGTCTTTCTCTAGATTCATTCACTTATCCAAAAGGTGCTGGTGCCCTGAGAGACGAACTCAACCAGGGTTATCACCCTTAATACCCATATATATATCATATCATAATATATTTCATTCCCTGAGAGACGAACTTGACCAAGGTATTTTATAAATCCATCCATAATCACAAAATCATTGCTGGTGTACACATGGTCCTAATGTAACCTATCCGGTGGCATGTTCTGTTATACTTCTCATCCCAACAATCACATCACAATATCACATCACAGTCTCACCCAATCACATCTCTAGCTAATCACATTCAAGCATATATTACTATAATAATAATAATAATAATAATAATATATTATTATTTAATATATTATTCAGCATGCTAGATAAAATGTAGGGGAGAGGGGTAGCATGTTATAAAATCATATGATATTAACTCACAGATCTGTAGATTTCCTCAATTGGCCGCTTTTACGACTCTAGAGCAGTTGATGGGGCCTCTGGAAAATCTATAAAAATATAAGGAATATCAATATAAGATCAAGAATAAATCCTAAGCCAAGACTCTTCTAAGATTTCCTTGTAAAAATCTTTATTCAAACTTTAATGTAATTTCTACCGAAAATTTAGCAACACCTCCTTTAAAAACTAGACAACCCCCTCTGCTTATGGGTCATAATCTTATAAAATATATCATCATCATTTCAACACAGTCAATTATAATCTGAGTCTCTAATTTATTATATACCCGATCAACATACATAATCAACTGAATAATTCATAACTTATCAATAATTCAACTTTATTAATAACCACCTCATAATTCTTTTATAATATTTAAATATATTCTCCAATAATTTCTATAATCATGCAATCCATCAAATTACTCAATGAAATAAATTTATCACATTAATTAAATAATATACTTAAATTTCACAAATAAAATCATACCTCACTATCTAAAAATGGCACAAAGGTGTGGTTGGTATTAGATGACTCGATTTAACGAGCTAGAGATTTTGCCTAAAAATGTCTGGTCAATGGTTGCCGGACTTCAGTGACAGAAAAATTTTAGACGGTAACAAAATAATGATCGGAGGGTACCAACAGCTTCCATAGTATGTGGCGAGTCCAAATGTACAAGTTTTATGTCTTGGAAGTAACTAGAAATGCGTAGATCTACAAAATTTCTAGCGACTCGGGTGAGAAAACTCGAACTCCGATCAAGCTCCAAACGACGATGTCCAGAGCTCCAAAGGTCTAGTCTAAGGGTTGTGGATCTCCTGAACTCATTTTCCTTGTCAAAATGGTGAAAAGAGGCCGAGAAGGTGGAGAATCAGTTGGGGTAGCCTGACGCCTGAAAATTGTCCCTCCATTTCTAGTGAATTTGGCTTGATTTATAAAATCAAACGTTACCAAAGTGTTGGGGAGGTCAAAATCTACTTGTAACTCGAATTTTGCATCGATCAGAGGTTGTTTGGGTAGTGGTCGGAAATGGAGATGGTGGTGGGAGGAAGAGAGAAGAAGAGAGAGATAGTTGAAGGAGAGAGAGGGCTGACACCATATTTATAGTTAGTGGCATTTTTGTAATTTTTATATCAACTCTCAGATGTTGCTGAACTTTACTAACAAAAATAATTAAATCATACATTATGAAAATTAGGGCTATTACAGTAATGGTGGCGTCGCTGTGGCATTGGTGTCCCTTATGGCCTTTAGTTACGCCATTTCATTTTTTAGCAACGCCTTTCAAGGGTCACTATTTTGGAAAATTCTAGTAGTGAAACAAACTCTTTTGTTAAATAGATGGTGCACTAAGAAGGGGGGGGGGGGGTTGAATTGGTGGCAAATAGAAATTTTCGCGTAATGAATTTTTTTTATTGTTTGAGCAATGAGCAAAAGTAAAAGCGGAATAGTGAGGAAGCAAGGGAAGAAAGACATGCAAGATTTATAGAGGTTCAGGTGTTAACAAATCCTAGTCCTCTCCCTAATTGCAATTGGGAGTTCTACTATCTTAACTAGAGATACAAGAGAGTTTCCTAGCTAACTCACAACTAGAAAGTTTTCCTAGCTCACCCACATCAAAGTGTTTTCTTATAATCTACACCAAACCCAAATCCCTTGTGTTTTAATTGCTCACACAACAACCAATTCTTTGTATTTTGAACAGGTTCACGCACAATCCTAATAAGAGTTTTGTGTTTTGAACAGGTTCACACACAATCCTAATAAGAGTTTTTCTCACTAGGCTCACTCTTACAACCTATACCCAAGTGTTTAAGGTTAATACTTAAACCTTTTTACAAAATAAGTTAGGAAATAAATTTGAAAGAGTTTTGGCACACTTAAAATAAAGCTCTTATGTTCTAAGGCCTTTTGGAGGTCTATTTATAATGTTTACCTTCCAATTAGCCTTTACATATAGTGCCAAAACTATTTATAATGTTCTAAAATGAATGATTAAAAGTTGTCTGACAGAGACAATTTCTCGATTGGGAAATTCATATATTCGTTGGAGCCTTACACATGGCAGTCCTGGATTTGTCTTTTTCTTCAACAACTCTTTAACAGCTAGTCTTAGTCAAATTTCTCGGTCGAGACAAGGGTTTCCCGGTCATAAAAATATTTTCCTAGTCGGGATAACTTTCTTCAATTTTTTGACTTGAAGCTTTGAATGCTGGAATCAAGCACTTCCCGAAGGGAAAACTTTTTTCTTGAGAGGGAATCTTTTCCCAAGGGGGAAATCATCCTTCAATATTTGATTGATTTGTTCACTAAGCAAATCAGATCCAATTGACTTGAAACCTTGTACACTATCAAAACAACACTAGATGAAGAAATTAGTAACATTTAATTTGATCGTTAAGATCAAAATAGAGATCAATCACCCTAATGTCAACATCTTTGATTTTTGTCATCAATTTGGACGTTTCAAATCCCGAATGTTTACACTAATCCATCTATGGGTTTTGCAATTTGCATCTTGTTTTGCCATCATTAGATATGAATCTCTTAGGTTGTGTCATGTACACATCCTAGGTCAGATTTCCATAATGAAAATTTTTTTCATATCCATTTGCCAAATCTCATTATTATGAGTAGTAATGGCTAGGAGTGACATGATGGATTTAAGCATAATATGTGGAGTAAAAGGTCTTCTCAAAGTTAACCCATGTCTTTGACAACGTCTTTTAACTACCAACTCTAGTTTTATAGGCAATTGTATTACCTTCCATGTTAGCCTTCTTCTTGAAAATCCAATTGCTACTAACGAGCTTTCTCCCATTAGGTGGGTTAACCAAAGTCCATACTTAGTTGATAGTCGTGGAATCCATATTCGACTTATGGCTTAGGGTCATTAGTCATATTCTGAACTCTTCAGAATCTCTTCATAAGTAGTAGGCTCATCATCCTCTATAAACAATACGACCTTTTTATTCACTTATGAGATATATATATCTTTCGAGAACGACATGTATCTCACTTCACTTAGGAAACTCTTGTGTTTCATAAAGTCTTACTATCACTTCATCTTTATGAATAATAGATTTTAGGCTTTGTCTATTGATTCATGTCTGCTTGAACATCTTGAACTTCCTTAAATTGAATGTTGCTCCCACTATCTTCTTATAGAAGAAACTCTTACTCTTAAAAGATAACAAATTTTAAACAAACACCTTTTGTTCAAATAGTGGTAAAATTGATATCCAAATGACTCTCATTGGTTATCCCACATACAAACATTAGGTTAGCGTTAGCTTTTAACTAATCCAACATTATCTACTTCTATTAGGCAGGAAAATCCTAAACTTTTATTTATGAAAGAATAGGTTTTATGTTATTTTATATCTTATATGGAATAATATCAACTGATTGCTAAGGTAATAAGTTTATCACATAAACATAATCCCATGTGCATGACCTTAAAAGTAACTTTAAGGATTCTAAAAGCTTATTATATACCTCACCATGTCTAACAATTTTTAGCCACATCATTATATTATGGCGTAAAAGGTAGGGTTCATTGAGATAAAATCTCATTATATCTTAGATGACATTGAAACATTTAGCTTAAGTATTATTTCACTTTGATCTAATCTAAGAGTCTTAATACTTTTGCCAAATTGTTCCTTTACTTCATTTTTCAATTCTTAGAATGTTTCAAAGGTTTCAAATTTTAACTCATCATATACAAATACCCAAATTATGAGTGATCATAATTAAGGGTAATGAAGTATACAAAGCCATTTATTGCATGCATGAACATTGATCCATATACATCCATATGTACAAGGTCCATCAGTCTTTTTGCATGTTGATCCTTTTCACAAATAGGTGATTTTTTCAACTTGCTTAGTAAATGAGATTCACATGTGTCATATGATTCATAATTCATAATCAAATGACTCCAAGTTACCACAACTCATCATGTGATTCTCTATTATATGCCTGAGTTGACAATGCCATAATTTATGGTTTCAGGTCATCAACCCTTTAAATTTAATATGGAGGATAGAATCAAACATTCCAAGATTATATACTATATTATATAATATTTTAGTTTCTTAAGGAATATCATTTGACCATATAGAACAATAATTGTTCTTAATAGTCAAGTGAAAGGCTTTTGTTCAACTATTAAACAAAAATTATATTCTTTATTTATAAACTAGAACAAAACTACAACAATTTAATCCTTTGAACAAGCTTACTAGAGAGTGTCAAAAGTGAAGCTTTTATAGCAATTGTTGCTTTTATAGCCAATGTGCATAGTTTTGACTCTCCCTTAAGGTTTTTATTACTTCTTTGGTCTTGCATATCTTGTATATGTGAGACCTACATGTGGTATCTAATATTCATGTATTATTACAAAAAACAATGTTATCCTTTTTAACAAATTTACTTGAAGTAGAAGGTGCATTTATATATATTATCCTTCAGCTTCTTTAAAACTCCAAGCAAGCTTTGTTATTCCACTTCCATTTGTAACTCTTACCATAATGGAAGTAAATACCTTTTAAGTTGTCTCTCTACCCTTTCTTTTTATCTATAATGCATGTAATGCCCTCTAATTAGGGCTTAGTTAGAATAAACTTGTGAATAATATATAAAAACCACATGAAAAACATTAGGAATAAAATTTAGTAATTGATTAAATTAGAAATTAAAATAAATTAAATCGATTAACATAGTTAATTTGATTAAATTAGACCACATGATAAATTGCATTTTTAGTAAAGACTAGTGGAACTAAATATATTTAAAAAAATGTGGAAATAATAATAATAATAATAATAATAATTGAAAAGAAAAGAAGAAAGAAGAGAAAAAGAAATGAAAAGAAAAAATAATCAAAAAATAGAATGGGGCTGACAGAAAGGAAAAAAAAACTTGAATTGGACAAGAACAAGGACTAAGCCGGTGGAGTATTTTTTTTCTTTTTTGCCTTAAAAGCCTAGCTTCTACACATTTCTTTCATTCTCTTCTCCAGTTTTCTTCCTCCCCCAACATCAGCCTTATTTCCTCTATATTTTTACTCTAAGATTTTCATCAAACTCACTCTTAATAAATTTATTCTTAGTAAGTAATCTTATTCCATTGCTCTAGTGTTATTTAGAGCTATTAGGGTTGTGTTGTGGTAGTATGCTATGCTCCAATTTTGATGACCATAAATTCTGATTTTGAAGAAGTTACAAAAATAAAATTTGTAGATTTATGTATATGTAAATAATTTTGCAAGATTTGGTCTACAGCAAGAGATATGGGTAATTGAAAGAGAGTGGGTGAGGATTGAAAATTTGCTGGATAACCTACGGCTTTGTTTCGTTTTTTAATATGATGGAGGCTGTATTTAAGAAAACTCAAAACATGAAAGTAGTAGCTCTCTCTGTTATCTAGTTGAATATTAATTCATGGTCAGATTCCTGATGGATATTAATTTATAGTAAAAGAAATCATGATTGTTCTTGGGTTGAGCTGCTTCCTTGCACCTACGCAGCTCTAGCAATTTCATCCTCTTTTTTGAATTACTTGTATATCGAATCAACCAAAGCACAAGACATGAAAGTTTTATTTATTTGTCTTAGCTAAACTTTTGTGGAAGTTTTACCTTAAATGGTTGTGTATTTTGTGAGTTATGAATATAAGAAAAAATACTGGTCGGATGGTTACCTTGTGTTGGATCAGTTACATTATTCCTATTGATTAAGGACCTTATAGATCAAATTGATAAAAGTGGTAAACATAAAAAATGTTCCAAATTGTCCTTTTTAAGTGTCTACAAAGTTTCATAATAATGTAATTTACACATTGAAAGATACAAATTTTTTAAAATAGTATATTGAAACTGCCTATTGGCAGGAAATAGAGTAAAATTTTAGAATTGTACCAAAAATTATGTAATACCTGAAAACTTATGAAATTTTAATATGTCATTGTATTATTTGTTAAATTTAACTTGTAATAATAATCATATAAATTACACATGTATAGTAAAAGTTATAGAGTCAACAGTCTGAAAAGGTTACAGTGCCCTTAGGAGAAATTTTAGTTATTTAATTATACCATAATAAGAATAAGTATTTTAACAACGTATTGATCAATTTTATTTTCAAATTACGCTCATAACAAGTTAGATCCCTAGGAGTAGACAAGCTTTATAATATTGGATTTTGTAAAATTCTATAGAAGTGTGTATATATATGCATTTTAGTTTGCTCTTATTGCATGCTTATGTGTTGATTGATTAATTTGTTTACTTTAAAAATAAATTTGTGTAATGTGGTATGTTTGTGAATACAAGATGGACATGAGTTGATAACAGTTTTATATGCCCATTTCTCAACCTGTGGACTAATTTAGGATAGATGATGCTCCATTAAGGGGATTTACAGTACCGAACTAGATATGATTTGAAAGAACAAGGTAGCTTAAGCTTGGGCATGAGTACCCTTGATTCTAACATGCTAATAATTATGTATTATCAAGTCAAGTTAGCTTAAGCTCGAGGGTGAGCGCACTTGACTTGAGATTATAGTGAGTAGAGTAGCTTAAGCTTGAGTATGAGCACTCCTACTTCACACCCCATATTCGGATAGTCCAGGAACGAAATTTGGGCTAATTAATCTGAAATGGAATATGGAAATTAGTTAAATGATATAGGAAAAATGTGAAATGTCTATATGAGTTGACATGATATGAGTTATGTATTCTTAATATAGTAAGCCAACTAAATAATTGAATTATATGTTAATATGTATTGGAATGTTTGTTCTTTTAGGATATATATAATATATTATTGTGAATCATTTTATGACATGGATTTGAGTGACTAAGTGTGAGAACTTTAATGCTTATATGTACCACTAATTCGAAAACGACTTAGCATATGAGTTCCCTACATGCAGGCTTTAAAGCTGGTAGAGTGTAGATTGTAGATTTCAAGTTCATCAAGAGAAGAAGCCAAAGCCCATATCAGAGGAGATACTAAGACCGACTTGTGGGTTAGTTATATTGTACATTTGTTTTTTGGTTTTAATCCTGCCTATGGATAGTTAACATATTTTGTTTATGTATTTAGAGATGTTGGGTATATTGTAAATATTTAATATGTGAATGATAATTATAACCAATGATATGTTAGGATGTGAAAAATGAAGTGTAATAAAACAAACTAAAAGAGACATGTCTAATCTAGTAAATAATATATTCAGGTATATAAAATTAATAATTAAATAGATTTCAATTCAGACAAGTTAATTTAGTTCATCATATGATATTCTACTTATATGGTAGAATAATTCCTATTATATAGTTTGGGTGTCATATTTGTTGGTATTAGAGCTTAGGTTTAGACGTTTCTAGGCCTAAGTGGGAAAGGGTTTGTCATGCATGCATATTTGTATCTCATATAACTCTGATATGGGCTACTTCTCTCTCAACTTGTAGGATTATAGGAAGATGTTCACCGAAGAATAAAATATGGCTGAGCGTACTGGCTCATATGACACTAGGCCTCCTTATCAACCTTATGTTGCAAGTATTAGGGGGCATAGTGCTGCTCCAAATCCTTTACAACAAACAGTAGAGCCATCTCTTTCGGGTCAGACTCCATTTATACAGTAGATGGCTAGATTATTTCAATAGATGGTCTGAGCCATCCCTTAGCCTGCTCCAGTGCCACCACTTAAATTAAAAGTGACCATTGATAAGCTTCGTAAATATGGGGCTTAAGATTTCTATGGCAAGAAAGATGAGGATCTAGCGGTAGCTAAATATTGGTTGGAGAAAACTGAGAGAATATTTAAGGAATTACAAGTGGAACCAGAAGATAAGGCTAGATTTGCCACTTATTTGTTACAAGAAGAAGATATGATTGGTGAAAGTCTATACTTCTGAAACAAGGTGTCATAGAAACAGTCTCTTGGGATTTCTTCATTTCTGAATTTCAAGATCAATACATTCCACTAATTTACATTGATGAGAAGAAGAAAGAATTTATGAATCTCAAGCGAGGGAATATGGCGGTAATAGAGTGTCAGCAGGAGTTCACCCGTTTAAGTAAGTACACCCCGGATTTGGTTACAAATGAAAGAGACAAATGTAGGAGGTTTAAAGACAGCCTTAATGAAGAGGTAGGTGATATTGTAACTGCTCTCTAGCACTTAGTTCAGAAAAAAGAAGGAAAAGGAGGGCAGAAGACTCTTCTAAAAAGCTAGCTACTTAAGAGACTCATTCTAAAGGGAAAAAGGGGCATTATTTTCATGTCACTACCAAGCTAAATACTGGATTGCTACAGGTGCATGTTTTAAATGTCGGTCAAAAGAGCATAAGAAGAAAGATTGCCCTTTGTTGAAAGGCAATATCCTTATACAAACAACTGCTTCAGTACCAATATAGATTAAGCCTCGGGCTAAGAGTAGTCGTGCAAGTAATATGCAAATGGTCTTATAGACCGTTGATAAGCTAGGGCTTGGGAGAGCTTCAGGCAGGATTTATGCCATTAGAGCTACAAAAGAACCAGAGACTGCAGAGGATTTGGCAGGTAATATTCTTACACATAAAATAAATAACAAGCTTTTAAATGATTAAATCAATTAAAGCAACAAAAAAAGATAGTTTAATAAATAAAAGAAATGAACAGTAGATCATAACAATAAGACTCAAAGGAAATTTCGAGGATGAAAATTATTTTAAGGGGGAGTTAATTGTAATGTCCGCTAATAAGGGCTTACTTAGAATAAGGATGTGAGTAATATATAGAAACACTATTAAAGACATTAGGAATAAAATTTAGTAATTGATTAAATTAGAAATTAAAATAAATTAAATTGATTAACATAGTTAATTTGATTAAATTAGACCACATAATAAATTGCATTTTTAGTAAAGACTAGTGAAACTAAATATATATAAAAAATATAATAATAATAATAATAATAATAAATTGAGAAAAAAAGAAAAGAAAAGAAAAAATAAAAAAAAAATAGAAAGGGGCTGACAGAAAAAAAACAAACCTAAATTGGACAGGAACAAGGACTAAGGCGGTGGTGAGTATTTTTTTTTTCATGATTGTAAAAATTTAACCGACCGGTTTAATTGGTCATCAGGCCGGTTCAAGGAATGGTGAAAAATTACAAGAATTGGTGCTTCAAGGAATTGATATCCGGCTCTTTCAGATGTAATTGGTAAGCTTTAACCACCAAGCTACTTGGATCTTAGTGTATGATGCAATACATAAATATATATAAACTAATATCTTTAGATATTAATAATATATATTTAGAGTATAAATATTCGTTTAATTATTTCAATTTCATATTAGTAGTATATTTTAAAAAAATTTAGTTAAGTTATTTTTATTAATAAAAAATTATTTAAATTTAAATAAATTATATATATATATATACATATAATGGTATTTTTTGCTAAAAAGTTTCAATATATTAGTAATATATATTATGTATAAAATTATTCATATTATTTAGGAGTCATGTATATTTGATAAAGTTGAATTCAAGTATTTATATTTTTATATTAATTTACAATATTACAAAATTTTTATATAAATTATTTTAAATTATTTGATTGCTATTAATAGTACTAATTTTTTATTTAACAAAGTTGATACTCTAATAAAATATTTAAAAGCTATTCCCTATTTTATATTTAAAATTAATAAAATATAAGGTTACATATTAATTTTAATTTACTAATATTATTCAAAATTTTATATAACTAGTTGAAATTGTTGGTTTGTATTTTTCATTATTAATATATATTATAACAAAATTTTATATAAGTAATTTTCACATATTATTATTCATGAAATATATGCTAAATATTATATTTTGAAAAAAATTTATTTCACCAGTTCGACCCTAGTTCAATCTTAAACTCTTGACCATCTGCCTTTTTCGATTCATTGTCCAGGCCGGGTTTGACAATTTTTTTTTTTTTGCCTTAAAAAGCCTAGCTTTTACACATTTCTTTTATTCTCTTCTCCACTTTTCTTCCTCCCCAAATAGTAGCCTCATTTCCTCTATATTTTCACTCAAGATTTTCATCAAACTCACTCTAAATAAATTTATTCTTGGTAAGTAATCTTCTCTCCATTATTCTAGTGTTATTTAGAGCTGTTAGGGTTGTGTTGTGGTAAAATATTGTGTTCCAATTTTGATGACCATAAATTCTGATTTGGAAGAAGTTACAAACATGAAATTTGTAGATTTGTCTTAGGTTTATGTCTATATAAGTAAGTTTGCAAGATTTGGTCTATAGGAAGAGATATGGATAATTGAAAGTGATTGGGTTAAGATTGAAAATTAGCTGGATAACCTAAGGTTTTGCTTCCTTTTTAATATGATGGAGGCCGTATTTGAGAAAACTCAAAACATAAAAGTTGTAGTCCTCTATGCTATCTAATTGTATATTAAAGTTCATGATCAGATTCTTGATGGATATTGGTTTATAGTGAAAGGAATCGTGATTATTCTTGGGTTGAGCTACTTCCTTGCACCTGTGCAGCTCTAGCAATTTCGTCCTCTTTTTTTAATTATTTGTAGACCAAATCAACCAAAGCACAAAATATGAAAGTTTTAGTCTATGTCTTAGCTAAATTCTAGTAGAAATTTTACTTCAAATAGTTGTGTATTTTGTGAGTTATGACTAGAAGAAAGAACATTGGTCAAGTAGTTACCTTGTGCTAGATCAGTTACTTTCTTCCTATTGATTAAGGACCTTAGAAATCAAAATGGTAATAGTCAAAAAACATGAAAACTGTTCCAAATTGTCCTATTTTAAGTGCTTACAAAGTTTCATAATAATATAATCTACAGGTTGAAAGATACAAATTTTTAAAAATAGTATCTCAAAACTGCCTATTCGCAGGAAATAGGATAAACTTTGGAATTGTACCAAAAATTGTGTAATACTTCAAAAATTATAAAATCTTAATATGTCATAGTCAAAATGTATGACTCGTGATTACGCTTTGATTCACAATGAATGATATAATTCTAAGAACCTAGATATAAAGATTGAGATTTAGAAGTGTGTACGTGAATGAATTCATGATATTAGGTGTTTAATAAAAAGTATTATTGCTCTCACTATTTTATTGTGAACCCATAGCTCTCACTATGAATTTGAGAGAACCCGTTGTGAGTTCTCCTAGTGGGTCGATATCCAATGTCCCTAAGAATGACGTTGGGTTTGCCCAACAAGCCACCTTAGGTCCAAAGGTAGGTATCTGATCCATACCAATTGCACTCTTATGCAACTATCGGATTCGGTGTTATCAACTATTGATATGTGCACCTACATTGAGCTATGTTATCAACTATTGATATGTGCACCTACATTGAGCTATCAACTCTTGATGCGTGTATATCTCATATATACTACCCAATTTTGCCTCAATCCATACTGACCTTGGGTTTGCATAACAAATTAATGCTTGTTAAAACCAGCCCATTAATCAAGAAATCTTATTTCTATGGTTTGAACATATTCATGTAGAGCAGGCTTGGGTTTGCCCAATAAACCTAACTCCAAAACAACTCTGGTTCTTACCATATTAATGGAAGGTGTTAACTTTAATGTTAATTAAGTGAGGGATTTTATTAATTTAGTCTCATCATATTATTTTAATATGCATTTATATATCATATATTCATCATATAGATATATAAAGATACTTACAATAACTATATGGCATGATTAAGGACATACTAATGTCAATCCTTTGAGCTAAAGAGAGATTGACTAGGTCTCACCTAGGTTTATGCATGTATTACAATCCAAAATTAGAAATCAAATTCCTATTTTTAAGTCTTCTTGTTTATAGCACCATCTCTTTGCTTCTTGCTCCTTTGCATCTCCATTCTATCCTAATCCTATATAATCTAATTACATATTTCAAAATAGAAAACCTCAATTTATATTTGAGGGGAGTGAGATAAGAAAAGAAATACATGAGAAAGAAAAGAGAGGCAGGGACACGCAGACCTTATTTACTATAAAATAAAAATTAATCTTGCATGTTCAATTACATAGGGTCTAAGTTCATAATCATCCATCATGCATTTCCATACACCACTAGCATTGACGTCTTATATCATGCACCTTGGTCCATGGAGCATTATAGACCAATGATCCATCACACATGTAAGAAACGGTGATAATTTTGTAAATAAAATAAATTCACATAGCTATTAAATAGATGGTGGCAATTTCATAAATATTCATCATCTGGTTATTGAATAATGTTCATTACTTTATTGATATTTGTTCATTAGTTTATTTAGAAAGGTTCATTATGAATAAAGTAAAAGTTTATTATTACCAAAAATTAAAGAAAATAATATAATATTCGTTAAATTATATACACAAATCAACTTCATCAAGAGGATTTAATGAATTTATATCTATAGATCAAAATAAAAAAGTCGTAAATATTCATCATCCGGCTATTGAAAAATGTTCATTACTTTATTGAGAAATGTTCATTACAAATAAAGTAAATGTTTATTAGTTTATTACTATAAAAATTAAAGAAAATAATATAATATTCATTAAATTATATACATAATAACCTATGGAACCAAAAATGTCAAAACTGTACAATCTAATTGCACCTTTAATAAAATTAATTTTAATGGACATAAGGGGGCTCTGATATCAATGATGGGTTTTGAAGGTGTATCACATATAAAAAACGTAACAGAAAATAAAATTTTTCAAAACTAGAATTATAGGATTTTACTTGTGCCACTAAAACTAATTCAAGAAAGCATAGTTAGAAATTGTACCTTTAATTTCTTAGGTTGATTCTTCAATTTTCCTTCTTATCAGGTTATTGCAAACAACAACAGTCCAAATTAGGATTGTCTCTAACGTTGATCCATGCAGAAAGAAAGAAAGAAAGAAACCACAAGGGTGATGATTTGAACACAAAAGTGCTAGTAATGTGTATACTATTTCAGAGAATTTTTAAGAATTAACACTTAATTCCTTTTAGCGGCTATAATTAATTTTCTGCTGAAAAATTAATATAAATATGTCTCCCAATTTTTCCCTAGGGTTTAGATTCCAACTTAAACCCAAATTGCATTCAAAAATTAAAAGAGCACCAAAATAAGAGAAGGGCAAACCTGCCCATTCAGCATGCTGCTAGGCCTGTAGGCCTTGACAACCCCAAAATTTTCTAAAACTTTTTTTGCGATTCCAATTTTGTCTGACCCAAATATTTCCCTCATATTTTTGAATCCAATCTAAGACCATTTTACTCATTATTCACACTTCCAATGCATGTGACCCATTAGACTCCTTGTTATATTGGCCACTCAAATTAACAATTAATTTGAGCAAGTCATGAGCAGTTAGTATCTAGCAACACATCATGACCCCCAATTGACCAAAAGGTCAGCGGTTTGCTACAAACCTTTCCATAGACAATAATATGTGTAATTCGTCCTTTCACCATCTTGTACCCTGCTCAGTTCAGAGCATAGACTATGTGTCAGCTCTTGCTAGACTGATTACGTCACACCGAGACTAAGTGATGTGAGATCTTGTCACTGAGACTCATTACTCAATTAGACTTGTCACTAGAGACTATCTTCAGGACATTTATACTATGGCCAGAGATTCCCGAGTAATGATCATGACAACAAGCCGTGGGTATACACTCCCTCTATTAGTAGCCATGAATCCTCTATCGGCTACCCAATTACCTTCGAATACCTTAAGCTGTATCTAATTACTATCCTATGAGCAATCTCTATGAGGCAACAAGGAATGGAGTCAAAGCATAGAATCAGTATCCAAGATATCTTTGAGTACATCAAGTCTAAGGATACTTGCACCATTGCTATGATGAGACTATTATTGATATATGAATAGATAATCCATATGAATGTCTCATAGTAGGTCATCCAATGTACTTGACTACTCTTAGTAAGCATCCACATGTTAACTCTTGACATCTCATGCTCATAGCTTATGATATCTATTGGTTGATTCGATCAAGGAGTATAACATGTGCTAGTCTATCCGTATTAATAATGTCTTGTTCTGCTGATCCTATGACTAGGAATAATTTAGATATTAACATAATTACATGTGATAGAAATTTCATTATCATGATCCCATCATGATTTCCTTCATGCTATGTTTCATATCATGGACTTTCATTAATTGGTTTAAGATCTATATCAATTCATATGCAAGTGAATACTAATATAATGAAAGAATGCTATTATGAATGTGTGCTCTAAGTGCCAAAGTTGATTGCCTTTTGGGCATTCTCTGACATTATCCCCTTAGGTGGGTTAACCAAGGCCCATACTAAGTTTTCAGACATAGAATTCATTTCTGACTTCTTAGCTATACACCATTTATCAGAATCTGAACTATTTAGAACTTCTTCTTAGGTAGTAGGTTCTGTTGGGTTTTAAGGATGTATATCATACATAAACACAGTGGAAATGAAATAAAATCAAAACTCGAACCAAGGATCCAACTTGTGTCATCAAAATTAATTAACCAAAAACAAGGGTTTGAAGATTTTACCTTTGATGTTCTTGAACTTTTCCACCTCTTCTTGTTGGGTTCTCACAAACCATGATAATTCAAGCCAATGGTAATCTACACGAAGATGGGAGGAGAAAACCTCTTAGAGAATGACCTTGAATAATTATTTTTGTACTAGCAAAAATAATATTTTTTAAGAGCAAAATACTTAGAAAATTAACACTTAATTTTTAGGGAGGCTAGGACAAAATTTCTAGTGAAAACCCTTTTTATAGGTGTTTCCTAAACACACTAGAGTTGCCCAAATAAACCAAAATACCAAAATAGGATTGAGGGACTAAATTGGTAATTTGGCCAAATTGCCCAAATTAGATGTGGTACAATCGCGTACTTTGTCAAATGGAAGGGGTTGCCATTTAGTGAATCAAGTTGGGAGAGTGAGCTCAACCTTTGGGCCAATAAGGATGTGATTGAGGCTTACAAGAGGGACGCGACGAGGACGTCGCCATATTACGTGGGGGAGAATGTCATGCACTATGGAGGTTCAATCACCAATTCTCTAGACTTCTCCATCATATTCTACACACTTATAGATTATTCTAGAGTATTTAGATATGTGTAGATATTTCTTGTAAATTATAGAAGTATGTAGAGAATTCTAGATACAAAATATAAACTGTTGGATCAAATCGATCCTAGCCGTCCATTAAAAAGGTGGAGGCCTGTAAATACCCTTTAGCTCCTCATTTGTAGCATACAATTTGTAACAAGCTTTCTTAAGTAATACAAAGCATTCTCCAAGTTTCCAACTATTTTGCCTTTCAAAGTTCTTTAGCATCTTTACTCACTTACTAGCATTATCTAGCATCCAAGGGATAGGCTCACTAGCATTCAATTGGGGAAAGTTTGCCAGTGCCGCATGGTCGTTAGTAGTGTAAAGACTAAGCCCATGATAGTTGGTATTAGAGCACAATTTGAGTAAAGATGCCAGGTTCAAGTGAGACTACTCATATGGCGGTAACCGATAAGAGCAATCAATCAAAAAGGGGGAGATCAAGGTCGAGGGACGTGTTGGTTGACATGAATGCAAAGCTTGCAAAGGTGGAGCCTGCTATAGCTGAGGGCCAAGAGAAGTTCGAGGAGTGGACCAACGCATCAAGGAGCTCGAGACAGGGAGAGAAGAGCTCCAAAGTGAGTTGTAAGGTGCCTTGAACATTGTTGTAACTATATGTCAAGACCAAGTAAAGGCCTTGGAAGAGACCTTTCGTGCCGAGATTCTAAATCTCAAAGACGAACATGCTAGTGTAGTTACCGAATTGGTAGAGACCAAGGAGGAGCTAACGATTTGTAAGAAACTTGTTGCTCAAAGTGGGGGTGTTGCTAGCCGATGGTAGTCACCGCTCCTTCGAAAGTGCATGTTCCTAGACCAAAATCGTATAATGGCTCAAGGAATGCGAAAGAGATTGATAATTTTCTATGGAGCTTAGAGCAATACTTCAAGGCACTTGGCATAGTAGAAGATGCCAAGAAGGTGGACCATGCCTCACTCTACCTAGTCGATACCATAATGGTGTGGTGAAGGAGGATGTATAGTGACATCAAGAAGGGGACTTGAACCATCGATACATAGGATGAGTTCAACAAAGAACTCAAAAGGCAATTCTATCCCGAGCATGAGGCAAGGGCAAAGCTTAGGCGTCTCACTCAAAAGGGGAACATTCGAGACTATGTGAAAGAGTTCTCCAAAGTGCTCTTGGAAATCCCCAATTATCCTGACAAAAAGGCCCTCTTTGCCTTTATGAATGGGTTGCAACATTAGGCCAAGTTGGAGATCGAGAGATGTGGTTCCCAAGATCTCGCCGCCGTTATTTCCATTGCCAAATCTCTCATAGAGTTCAGGAGGAGTGATAAGCCTAAGTCTTCTAAGGATAAGGGAGGCAATGGAAAGAGCGGGGGAGACACCTACCAAAGCAAGGAGAGCTCCCACAAGTTGAATAAGGGCAAAAGCACTAAAGAAGACAAGGGTGAAAGCAAGCCAACTATTAAATCCTTCTTTTGTGATGGGCCATACAAGGTAAGAGAATGCACAAAGAAGGCCAAGCTTTCTGCCCTAGTTGAGGAAAGGGAGGAAGAAGAATATTGTCGTGAGGAGACAAGGATGGGGTCCATAAAGCTCCTTAATGCCATCAAGGCCAAAGTAGAGATGTCAAATTTTGAAAGCAAGGGCTGCTTATACGTTGAAGCCAAAGTTGGCAAGCATACCGTGAAAGCATTGGTAGACACGGGTGCTAGCCATAACTTCCTCGAAGTAAAGGAGGCTGATCGACTAGGCATCAATTACACGAAGGAGAAGGGATGGCTTAAGGTAGTCATTTCCGATGCCACATGGCGTCGAGGTAAGACTTGGTGACTAGCAAGGCTTGGCAGACTTTTCAATTGTGCCAATGGATGATTATTCAATTGTGTTGGACATTGAATTCATGGACCAAGTCAAGGCCGTGCCCATTCCTTATTCCAACACAATATGCATACTAAAGGAAGGCAATGCATGCATGGTGCCTTTAGCTAAGGAGGCAAGTCTAAAAGCCAAACAACTATCGGCCATGCAACTATCCAAGGGACTAAAGAAGGCACAACCCATATTCCTTGCCACACTTAAAGAAGAGAAGGATATGCCAATGGAGCATATGCCTAAAGAAATCTCCCTTGTCCTCGAGGAGTTCAAAGACATCATGCCCCATGAGCTGCCAAAGAAGCTTCCACCAAAGTGAGAGGTGGATCATAAGATCGAATTGGTGCCTGGTGTAAGCCCACCTGCCGCGGTCCCCTATAGGATTTGTGCCTCCCGAGCTTGAAGAATTAAGTAGGCAACTGAAAGAATTGTTGGATGTAGGCTACATTCAATCATCGAAGGCTCCTTATGGTGCACCTGTGCTTTTCCAAAAGAAGCACGATGGGTCACTTCGAATGTCCATTGATTATAAGGCACTCAACAAGATCACAAACAAGAACAAGTATCCAATCCCATTGATAGCCGACTTATTCGATCAACCTGGTAATGCAAGGTGGTTCACAAAACTTGATTTGAGATCAAGCTACTATAAAGTGAGGATTGCGGTTGGGGATGAGCCAAAGACTACATGTGTTACGAGGTATGGCTCCTTTGAGTTCTTGGTAATGCCTTTTGGACTCACCAATGCCCCTACCACATTTTGCACCCTTATGAACAAGGTGATCCAACCCTTCTTAGACAAGTTTGTGGTGATATACTTGGATGACATAGAGGTCTATAGCAAGACCTTGAAGGAGCATGTTGAACATTTAGGCCAAGTCTTCCAAATATTGAGGAAAAATGAATTGTATGTCATGAAGGAAAAATCTCTCTTTGCTCAACAAGAAGTAATGTTCTTAGGGCACATTGTGGGTGGTGGCAAGTTGTGCATGGACAAGTTCAAGATTCAAGTAATCATGGATTGGGAGCCACCAAAGAAGTTGACCAAGCTGCGATCCTTCCTTGGCCTCGTCAACTACTACTGAAGGTTGATCAATAGCTACTCCTCCATTGCTGCCCCCCTCATCAACTTGCTAAAGAAGAATAAGGCATGGGATTGGGATGAGAAGTGCCAAAGAGCATTTGAGGCCCTTAAGGAAAAAGTGACTCGAGAGCCCGTTCTAGCGTTGCCTGACTACACTAAGCCGTATGAAGTGCATACCAATGGTTTCGATTTTGCACTTGGTGGAGTCTTAATGCAAGAAGACCATCTTATTGCCTATGAGAGCCGAAAGCTCAATGATGCTGAGCGCTGCTACACGGTCCTAGAGCAAAAGATAACCGCTGTAGTACATTGCTTACGAACTTGGAGGCACTACTTACTGGGGTCCAAGTTCGTTGTTAAGATCGATAATATGGCCATAAGCTACTTTCTCAAGCAAAAGAAGCTAACACTGAAGCAAATAAGATGGCAAGCATTCTTGGTCGAGTTCAACTTTGTGATGGAATATAAGCCAGGCAGGGCCAACTTAGTAGCTGATGCACTTAGTACAAAGGTTGAGTTAGCTGCCATCATAAGCCTGACATTTCCCTTGGTGGATCGAATTAAGGAGGGACTTGAACATGACCCATAAGCCAAAAGAATGGTAGAATTGGCAAGTCAAGGGAAGACATGCCAATTTTGGCTAAGGGATGGGGAGCTCACCACCAAAGGAGATCGAATGCATGTGCCGAGGTGGCAAGGCTTGAGGAAGGAAATCATCAAGGAGTGCCATGATTCTCAATGGGCGGGACATCCTAGTACAAGGTGCATATTGGCACTTATGGAGCGTGCCTATTATTGGCCCCAAATGTATGATGACATCGAGTTATATATGAAGACTTGTCTTGTGTGCCAACAAGATAAGAGTGAGCAACACCATCTAGCGGGCCTATTACAACCATTACCCATTCTCGAGAAACCTTGGGAGAGTATTTCTGTAGATTTCATCACATGCCTACCCAAATCTGATAGATGTAGCAATATGATAGTGGTGGTGGATCAATTTAGCAAGTATGGGGTGTTCATTCCCGTGCCAACAAAGTTTTCCACCAAAGATGCTCGATTGTTCTTTAAGCATGTGGTGAAATATTGGGCCATACCAAAGACAATTGTGAGTGATAGAGATACTCACTTCACCGGCCGATTTTGGATGGAGTTGTTCAAATTATTGGGGTCCGAGCTCAACTTCTCAACAAGCTTTCATTCTCAAACCGATGGACAAATAGAAAGGGTGAATGCCTTATTGGAGTTGTACTTAAGGCATTATATGAGTGCCAAACAAAAGGATTGGGCAAAGTTGTTGGACTTAGCCCAATTTTCATACAACTTGCAAAAGAGCGAGTCAAAGGGTGCTAGTCCATTCGAGATAGCAATAGGGCAGCAACCAATGACTCCACACATTGGCCATTGGGTATAAAGGTCCTAGCCCATCCTTCTTCAAGTTTGCCAAAGGATGGCATGAGAAGTCTGATATGGCATGTGCCTACTTAGTAAAGGCCACTAAGAGAATGAAGAAGTGGGCCGATAAGAAAAGGAGGCACTTAGAGTTTGAGGAGGGGGACTTAGTCATTGTGAAGCTTCTCCCACACCAAAGTTGAAGGTTTGCTAATGTGCACAAAGGTTTGGTTAGGCACTATGAGGGACCATTCCCCGTTGAGAAGTGTGTTGGCAAGTTAGCCTATCGCTTAACTTTGCCTTCACATTTGGAGATGCATTCGATATACCATGTGAGCTTTCTAAAGCCATTTCATGCCGACAAGGAGGAACCAAGCCGGATCGAGTCAAAGAGAGTGCCTACGGCCATCACTATGTTGCCTGAACGTTAGGCCGAAGCGATCTTGGCACATCGAGTGATCCCAAGGCGTGGCACCCATCTAAGCTATGTTGAGTACTTTGTCAAATGGAAGGGGTTGCCATTTAGTGAATCAAGTTGGGAGCGTGAGCTCAAACTTTGGGCCAATAAGGATGTGATCGAGGCTTACAAGAGGGACACGACGAGGACGTCGCCATATTACGTGGGGGAGAATGTCATGCACTATAGAGGTTCAATCACCAATTCTCTAGACTTCTCCATCATATTCTACACACTTATAGATTATTCTAGAGTATTTAGATATGTGTAGATATTTCTTGTGAATTATAGAAGTATGTAGAGAATTCTAGGTACAAATTATAAACCGTTGGATCAAATCGATCCTAGCCGTCCATTGAGGAGGTGGAGGCCTATAAATACCCTTAGCTCCTCATTTGTAGCACACAAGTTGTAACAAGCTTTCTTAAGTAATACAAAGCATTCTCCAAGTTTCTAACTCTTTTGCCTTTCAAAGTTCTTTAGCATCTTTACGCACTTGCTAGCATTATCAAGCATCCAAGGGAGAGGCTGACTAGCATTCAATCGAGGAAAGTTTGCTAGTGCCGCACGGTCGTTGGGAGTGTACAGACCAAGCTCGTGATATGATACATGCATGGACTATTAGTAGCCATGGGCCTGCACTGGCCTATGACCACTCCCCTTCCCCCGAGTGATTTTTTTCTTAAGAATTTTTTCGCAATCCTATCACGGTCTAACCCAAATAATTCTCTCAGTTTTTGGATCCAATCCAAGACCATTTTATTCCTCCTTCACACCTTCAAAGTGTGTGACCCATTAGGTTCCAGGTTATATTGGCCACCCGAATCAACATTTGATATTGAGCAAATCATGAGTGGTACCTAGCAATACATCATGACCTCCAATTAACCGGAAAGTCAGTGCTTTGGCTACAAACTTTTCCATAGACAATATCCATGCAATTCATCCTTTCACCATTTTATACCCCACTCAGTTCAGAGTGTGGACTATATATTAACTTCCACTAGACTGACTACATCACACCTAGCCTAAGTGATATTAGATCTTGTCATTCAAACTCATTACTCTATTAGACATGTTACTGAAGACCACCTTCATGACATTTCCACTTAGGCCAAAAAGATTCCCGAGTAATGATCCCAACAAAAGACCATAGGTATACACTCCCTCTATTAGGAATACTGAATCCACTTTGGCTACCCAATTACCTTCGAATACCTTAAGCAGTACCCAATTACCATCGAATCAGCCAAAGATTCCTGAGTAATGATCCCAACAAAAGGCCATAGTGTCAGTGATGTGCCCAAAAGGCAATCGCCTCAGGCACTTAGTGTACACATTCATAAAGGCATATTTTCATTATATTAGTATTCATTTGCATATGAATTGATATAGATCTTAAACTGATTAATGAAAGTCCATGATATCAAACATAGCATGAAGGAAATCATGATGGGATAATGATAATGAGATTCCTATCATGTGTAATTATGTTAGTATTTAAATTATCCCTAGTCATAGGATTAACAAGACGGGACATTGTTGATCCGGATAGACTAGCACATGTTATATTCCTTGATTAGATCAAGCAGTAGATCTCATAAGCTGTGAGTAGAGATGTTCAACGTTAACATGTAGATGCTTGCTAAGAGTAGTCATGTACATTGGATAACTTGCTATGAGACAATCATATGGATTATCTATACAAATGTCAATGATAGTCTCATCATAGTAATGGTGCATGTATCCTTAAACTTGAGGTACTCAAGGATATCTTGGATACTGATTATATGCTTTGACTCCATTCCTTGTTGCCTCATAGAAGTTGCTCATAGGGTGGTGATTGGGTGCAGCTTGAGGTATTCGAAGGTAATTGGGTAGCCAATAGAGGATTCACCACTCCTGATAGAGGGAGAGTATATCCTCGGCCTCTTGTTGGGATCATTACTCGGGAATCTCTGGCCAGAGTGGAACTGTCATGAAGATGGTGTTCAGTGACATGTCTAATTGAGTAATGAGTCTCAGTGACAAGATCTAAAATCACTTGGGCTAGGTGTGACGTAGTCAGTCTAGCGGGAGCTGACACATAGTCCATGCTCTGAACCG
>CATIWF010028934.1:0-17668 GCA_949630135.1 Balakata baccata
ACTTTTTTCGCATTATAAATATGATTATGATCAGTAGTGGTCATATAGTAATCCCACCACCCCTTCAATTGACCAGTAAAACCAGAAATGAGCATCTGGGCAATTGTAGATTCATTATTATGTTGAGAGCGATAAGCGCTAGCAGCCATAGACATTTCATGTAATAAATTAAGAATTTGATATTCAGCTAAACCATCTAAATTCCATTCACAAATAGAGGTTCCATCATAGCGGGCTTGAACAGTTTGGGAGCGTTCTTCTAATTGAGTATCTGGTGGCGTGGGTTTTGGATAAAAATTTTTTGTTTCTGTCGTATAAGTTCATGTAGGATTTCCAAAACGTAGTTTATTAATGTCGAATTGTTCATTAAATTGGTTTTCTAACTGTTCTATCTCTTGATTAATATCATTTTGTTCGGATATAACAGTAATTGTTGCTGAAGTACTAGAATGTTTATCTTGATCTGCAATAATGATGGGTTTTTTAGAAATTTTGAAGTTGTTTTAACTGATCTTCAATTCTTTTTAATAAAGTTTGATTGGGTCCTAATTTAATATCTGCATCAGGTGTAAATTCAAAGGGTTTAAATAAAGGTTTTTCCATAGTTAAGTCAATTTTTTGTTTTTGAGTATCTGTTTGAAATAAAGATTCTACTCTGTCTAACTGTTGAGCTATTGTTGACAAGAGTTTATTTGAATAATTTTCTTGTAGTTGAATATATTTAAGTTCTTCTAAAACAGATTCCTTTTTTGATGTTATATCTACAAGTTTTAATGGCATTGCCATATAATGATTATCATTATGATCAAAGATAATTTTTTCTAATGGTGGATGAACTCCAATGATAGTTTCATTATTAGTTGTTGTCCATAATCTAGCAATTTTTGTTTGAACATTTAGAGCTAAAAATGGATATTTTATATTATTAAATTGACAATATATACCAAACCAATCAAATAAAGGTACATTAGTCTTTAATTGTTCCATACATTTATACCATTTTGTTCTAAAAGTTTCTAAGTCATTTTTTGAAAATGAAGTAAAATACCATTTTCGTTTTTCTGTATTATTTTCTGAATATAAATCCTTTCTTAAAAAATCTTTATCTATTTCAAATGTTTCCATTTATAAAATTTGTGAAAAATTTTCCATTTGAGATTTTGTTGGAGATAAAGAATTTTTAAGAAAGGATTTATATTCAGAATATAATACAGAAAAACGAAAATGGTATTTTACTTCATTTTCAAAAACTGACTTAGAAACTTTTAGAACAAAATGGTATAAATGTATGGAACAATTAAAGACTAATGTACCTTTATTTGATTGGTTTGGTATATATTGTCAATTTAATAACATAGAATATCCATTTTTAGCTTTAAACGTTCAAACCAAAATTGCTAGATTATCATTGAAAATAAATTTAACTATAATATTTATATCAGATAAATTTCAATTTTATTTATAAACGGTATAACTAATTTTATTTTAATTAAAATTTATTTAGATATTTTATATTACATTTATATTAGGAAGTCTAAAAAATATTTAAAATTACTGTTAAGTTTCTCAAAATCAGATTTTGAATTTTTTTAATTTAATTGACTATTTTTTAAATTTTTTATAAATTGTTTTCATCAAACATGTTTCTGAAAAAATATTTATTTATATGCTTCTACTCAAAAACAGTTTTCAAAATTTAAAAATTTTTTTTCCGAAAAATGTTTTTCTCAAACGCAATGTCAAACGGACTCTAATAACTAAAGACAAAAATATTATTTAGTTATAAAATAAAAATAGAAATAATTTTGTGTTACAAATAATTTTTTAAGTAGTGAATTGTTACTATTTATATAACGGGGGTGTAATTCATCCTTTAATCCTCTTATTCGTCTTGAACAGACTCCAACCATGGTTTTAAATAACGATTTTGCATATTATATCGAAATCGGTGTAACGATATCGGACAAAATCGAACCATATCATTTATTAGCACCGTGAATTTTAGAAAAATAACTCGTATAAAAATTTTTATACCGTAATGGGTATTATATCAATATTAGAATCGAACATTATATAACAGACGATACATAATGTGTTAGAAAAAATTTAAAACAATGCCTCCAACTACTGCAAGGACATGTCGTACATGACTAGTATGCCTCAAAATGATGATGGTAATCCAACGATGAATGAACTGGCCATGATCCAATGACAACAGAAGCATTCCCACCGTTGGATTTATAAATTCATTGCAGTTTTGTTGAATACTGCAACCATGCAAAATACAGCTTAATGGGATTGATCTTAACCATGACTTTTTTCGAACTTGTATGAAAAATAAAGAAAAAAAATTAAAATTGAATTGTAACGTTGATTTTTTATTATTAATGTGTCTTGCACATTATTGTTAGATATTAGATTCAATATTAATTTAGTTATTTTTAATAATTAAATTATATTTAATTTAAATATTAATAGTTGTTAATTATATTTGATTCTTATATTTTATATAGAAGTAAATTATATTATGTTCGTAAATTTTAAAAATTTAACTCGTTATGTCTATGATTAAAATAAATTAACTATTGAATTATATAAAAATTATTAATAAATTATAATTTTTCAAATAACTTACAATAATTGCACTCGGTATTTTGAAATTGATATTATACATTACGTACATTGTTGTAATTTAATTTAGACTTACAATTATATAAATAAAATATTTCAAAAAAATCATTGTTATTATACATTGAATAACAATATGCGTACAAATTAACTCATAACATGGATCATATTTAATGCAATAATGGAACACATTCAAATGTAACTGAGTTGTTTCTGCATACAAGATCTCTAAAAACAGAATTTTTTTTAGCGAATTAGCAAGAATTTGAGAACATAATTTGACTTATTGGTTCAATGCAATTTTCACTGCCTATAAATGTTAACTACAATTATATAAACTGTGGTTGTCAAGAAAAATCTTTGTGTGTAAATCATTTTTTTCTTCTAATTAATGAATTATTAATATTATTCACTAAAAAATTAAAATATTAAATAACAAAATTAATTCAATTAATTAATACAATCAGATTAATTTTTAGTAAATTTATCTATTCTTTATATTTCCACTTTTATATATGTATGATAATTAAATAAAATTATATTATCGACTTTAATTTTAACGAATTTAAATTTTTGTAGTAATATCCAGACAAAAAATTGTATTGAATTATACTGACAATTTTAAAATCTAATTGTACATAAAGAACCATTATTTAAATATTTAAAATTTACTATATATAACAACTAATAAAAATTAAATAATTTTTTATATAACATTACTTATAACTTTTATAGTTTCGTTATACAAATATAATATAACTTAAATTTATATTTATATACACTCTAATTCATTAGAATGAATTATAATTAAGTTTATTAATTATTTTATCAAAATTAATATGAAATTCATAATAACAATGACTTCAACTAATTAAAAATGATATATATTAAAAATGATTTTATATGCTAAAAATTTTATAATGGTAGTATAAACTTAAACTCATAACTCCATACAAGTTTAAAATAAGTTCAATATCAAACCAACTACTATTTTTATTATTATTATTATTATTATTATTATTATTATTATTATGCAAATAAAAAATATTTGAAATATATATATTGCTAGTTTTCATTTTTCATATGATTTTTTATCACTAAATTATATATTTTAGAATTTAGAATTTATTTTAATTGTATTATATAGTAAATATAAATTAAGTTAGTTATTTGGTAAACCAATTTAATTGCAATTAGTTATAAAATAATATAATTTATAGTAAGTACTATATGATTATGTGCTAAATTAATCTACATTATTTTTTGTTCTAATAATATTATATAATTTTTTTAAAAGTAATTGTATTATTTTTAATTTGAAATACTAATCTATATTATATTATTTATATATTTATATACTTTATAATTAATGAAGACATTATAGTTATATATATATATATATATGTATATGTACTTTTAAAATTGAATAATCACGACGTTATATACTTATACTTTATTTTATACTTATGAATTTATATACTATATAATTTAAATTTTATATATTATATATATATATATATAGATATATATATATATATATGAACTTTAGAATATCAGAAGACAATATTTCCTAGTCTGGACACTCATTTTCCAATCTGTACTTGAGTTCCGGTCGGGAGTTACGCGTATCCAGGAAATACTTGACTTGTTCAATGAGGAATTTATAACCAAGTGTGCTGAAATTTTGAACACTATCAAAACAATACTCAATGAAGATGTTAGTAATATTTAATTTGATTGTCAAAATCAAAATAGAGAGTAATCACCCTAAGGTTAACAATCTTTTTTTTTTTTAATTTTGACAATCAAATTCGGCAAAAATAACAAATTGATAGTGCTATAATCAAATTGATATATTGAATAATAACATTCAAAGTTTCACATCATTTAAAGGCATAAAACATATTGAATAACTTAAGTTAAAAAGCCAACATAATTGATAAAGTTAATTTTTTGTATAGTTGTCATGTTCTTTCTTCTCCCCTTTGTCAATATCAAAAATAATGAATGCATATAAAGAAAAAAATTGCAATCACCAAATTGACATAGAGATAAAGAACAAGAAACAATTTTATTGAAAAAAGAAATGTGTTACAAAAAAAAAAAGTGTAAACTAAAAATTGAAGGAGAAAAACACTAAGTTATACATCTTCTTCTTCATCACTTGCCTCCTCTTCCTCTTCACTACCTTCTTCCTCTTCATGAATGCCTTGCTCCATCTCAAATGGTGGGGCTTATTCAAAGCTATAAGTACATACATTAAGATTGAGTTGCCCTTACGTGCTTTGAATATCCAAGTGAAGATGTTGCATCATATCCCTCATGGTGTTGAAGGACTGAATTTGAAAGTCATAAAGACTTTACAAGATGATTTGTTGTGGTTGAGAAGGTGGTGGTGGAGGCATTTTTAGTGCACTTGAACTTTCTCCTCCTATGGAGAGCCTTACCCGCTTCCTTGTGGCCTCTTGAGTGACCTTTTGGGCGCCATGTTCTCCAAAGGCATAGAAAAAGGTATCACCCTCCTTGAAGGGCCTTGCAATTTAGGAGATATTGGATGTCCAAGAAGCTTTCATATTGAGAACGAGATGAAGAGAAAAGTGCACAATTTTCATCCGTCATGAGATGAAAATACCTTGCAAGATAAGTGATTTGAGCATGGAGAGAAATTGTTCCTTTGTTAGTGGAGGCCATGGATTGAAACTTGTCAAGAAGAAGATTGGCCGTTTCAGTAGGCCAATTGTGAATCATGGCATAAAGGTAGAGAAGGTCTTCATGAGTGACTTTCTCATTACTTTCACTTCTTGCATTGATAGTGAAAGTAATGATTATGTGAATGATGAAGTGAGAAAGTGTATTGATATGCTTTGCATTGGATCGCTTGTCAAGATGCATTTCAAGTGAGATGCTTTTCCACACATCAAGGGGAGAAAGATACGGCTTGAGTATTGATGAGGCCCACCTTTTTAAAGCCAAAAGCATATACAAGTTGATGCTTTGTCATCTGTTGTGGTTGACCAAAGAGACAAAATTGAATGCCATAATAGCCGAGAGGCTGTTTTAGATCTTTGATCACTTGAAGAGTGGAGAGGAATTCGATGATAAGTTCATCATCGCTATCTTCAAGGGGCATGATAAAATTGGTCCACCCCATTTCTTTAAGGATGCCAATAACTTCATCCTTGACACCCAATTTGTCAAGATCATCTAAATTTAGAGTGCGATTTGATATGAACTTTTTGGCGGTAATGTTGGCATACTACTTATTCTCCTCCTTTGAGAAGACATTGAAGATATCATTGAAGGAAGAGAAGTTGGAGGAAGAAGCTGCTCTTTTGCCTTTTAAGGCTTTTGATTTCGAAGTTCTAACATTTGGTGCCATTGGAGAGGGTGAGTATAAAGGGAGTTTGAAAAGTTTGTGTTTGGAGAATAAAAATTTGAGAGAGTGTGTGTTGATGCAAAAGTGAGGAAAAGAATGAGAATAGTGAGGTATTTATAGAGTTTGAAAAGGTATGTTACTTTTTGAGGTGTTTAAATGAGAGTTATGGTAGATGAATTTGATTGGTGGCAGTTACAAAAGGCTGCCATCGAGTCAATCCCGATTAGGATGAGGGGGTTCCTACAACGTTTAGAAAAATTCAAATTTTTGGACACAGTCCTGAGGGGGACAGGTGGCTTCCTGAGTGTGCAAGTTTAAAGAAGTGCAACAATTGGATTATATTCAAATATCCTGACTGAGAAATGTGGTTTTCTGAGCGGGATATGAGGATTTACAACGGTCAATTCGAAGACCAAGAAGTCATGAGCAGGAGGGATAATGTCCCGAGCGAAAAATATGATTCCCCAACGAGAGTTACAGGTACTCCGAGAATTTTGGAGGAGATAAAATAAATAAACTAACCATGAAGTATAACATTCACATCAATCAAGTAAATAACATATATAGATAAACAATTTTATACATGTAAAAACATGATTTAAAGTTTTATCAAACCAATGTGCTCCCATTAAGCATACCAAGCTCTCTCTTTATAAAACAAAACCTTTCATTATTTAAGAGCTTGGTAAAAATATCTACTAGTTGATTTTCGGTATCAATAAAATCTAACACTACATCACCATTTTAGACATGATATCTTAAAAAATGATGTCTTATATCAATACATTTACTTCTAGAATGTTGAATGAGATTTTTTTAGAGATTTATTGCACTAGTGTTATCGCATTTAATGGGAATGTAATCAATTGAATGGCCATAATCCTTGAGTTGTTGTATCATCCAAAGAACTTGAGTGCAACAATAGCCTGCTGCCACATATTCAGCTTCGGCAGTGGATAAGGCAACCGAAACTTGTTTCTTGATATGCCAAGAAACTAAACATTCACCAATAAAGTAACAAGTTCCGTATATGCTTTTTCTATCCAAAAGACTACCAGCATAGTCGGCATCCGAAAAAATAATGATATAAAATGAAGATTTCCTAGGATACCATAGTCCTAAATGCATGGTGCTATGAAGATATTTCAAAATTCTTTTTACCGCATTCAAATGTGATTCTTTAAGATATGATTGAAATCTAGCACACAAACATACACTATACATAATATCGGGTCTAGAGGCAGTTAAATAAAGAAGTGAGCATATCATACCTCTATAAAGCTTTTCAATAATAGCTTTACCCTTTTCATCTTTTTCTAATTTTATTGATGTACCTATTAGAGTCTTGGCGTTCTTGTATTCATGCATCCCAAACTTTTTGATCAATTCCTTAGTGTACTTGGATTGGTTGATGAAGATGCCATCTTTGCCTTGCTTGATTTGGAGTCTAAGGAAAAATTTAAGCTCTCCCATTATGCTCATCTTAAAATTCTTAGTCATACATTTAGCAAATTCTTGGCAAAGATCCTTATTAGTAGACCCAAAGATAATGTTATCAACATAAATTTGAATAATAAGAGTGTCAAGCTTAGGTTTTTTTTAATAAAAAGAGTTATATCAATATGCCCTTTTGAGAATCATTGTTTAAGAGAAATGCACTTAGTCTTTCATACCAAGCTCTAGGGACTTGCTTTAATCCATATAAAGCCTTAGTGAGTTTATAGACATGATTTGAAAAATCGTGATCTTCAAAACCAGGAGGTTGTTCAATATATACTTCCTATGATATAAAACCATTTAAAAAAGCACTTTTTACATCCATTTGAAAAAGCTTGAAATTCATGTTGAGCCTTGGACATTTACATCTTCAAGACTTGTATATCTTCCATATTTCTTCATGTTGTTGATAATGGAGAATAGGCAGTTTGTCATATCGGTGATTCTCATTAGGCTTCATCTTGAAGACTTCATACTCATTCATTAGGAGTTGAATCTTCTTTGAACGAACTTGCTTTGTGCCTTCATGGTAGTTCTCCAAAGTCCTCCATATATTGTAGGCGGTTGGATAATGTTGAACTCTCCCACACTCTTCAAGAGAAAGAGAGCTTGCTAGGATGGCCATAGCCTTTTTGTTCTTGTCGTTTGCTCTTTTGTGTGGTTCAGTCCACTCATCTCTTGGAAGAGGTTCATCTTCTCTTTCGTGTTCTTCCTTATTGGTTGTGTCCATTCCTTGCGAACACTATCTCATACATCAATTCCTTCACTATCCAAGTATGCTTCCATTCTAAACTTCCATTCTAAACTTCCAATGGGCATAGTTTGACCCATCAAAGTAAGGTTTGAGGCTTTGGAATCCTTCTTGGGCCATTGTAGATCTTCGCTAGAGCTGATGAAACTTGATTTCTAGACCTTACTCTGATACCAATTGTTGCCCAAACAATCACCAAGAAGGGGGGGGGGGAGATAAATTGGTGGAAAAATAAAAATTCTTGCAGTTACAAGAAAGTTAAAAGGATTGAGAAGATTGAGACACGAATTTTATAGAGGTTCGGGTATTAACTAACCCTACTTCTCTTCTCAACCTTAATTGGGTATTCACTAATCTAATAACTTATATTACAAATTGAGTTTTAGCTAGCTCACTCCCAACTAGGTGTTTTACTAAGGTTAACACTCAGCCCAATTTTCTCTTGTATTTTTATGGATCACACAACAGTCAATTCCTTTTAATTTGGTTCACACTACCTAATTACAAGATAATCCAAGTATTTGAAGATTAACACTTGAACCCTTACATAAATAATTAATGAAGAAAGATTAAGAAAATAAATTACAAGAGTTTTGGCACTTTGAAAGTAGTTGGTCGAATTAAAAGGCCTTTTGGTAGGGTATTTATACAGATTACCCATCAATTAGCCGTTATAAAATAGTGTCATAACTCTTTCTAACGTTCTCTTACAAGTGCATTAAATGCTGTCTGTAGAGAGGGGTTCCCGGTTGGGAACATTGCTTTCCTGGTCGGGAAATTGCCTATTTTGATATGTGGTATCTTCTGGATGGTTGAACCTTCTAATGGCTAGTCCCTATTCAATTTTCTCAATCGGGATTCCTTGTGTCTCAGTCGAGACTTGCCTGATGATGCCGTAGCCAAGGACTTCGTTCTACTAGCCTTGAGTGATTCTCGGTCGGGACCATACTTCCCGATCAAGACCTCTATCAGTTTGACTTTGGTCATTTTGACTTTACGATGACTTTGCATATTTTGGCGATATCTCCTCTTCAACAGTCATATCTTTTTTAATTTTCTGATCGGACTATAACATGTCCCGGTCTAGAAATGGCATGTCTCGGTTGGGACATCTTTTGTTCCGGTTGGGACATCTCCTGTCTCGATTTGCTTTCGCTACTAGAACTTTAGAAGATTAGAAGGCAGTATTTCCTGGTTTGGACACTCATTTCCTGGTCTATACTTGAGTCCCAGTCGGGAGATACTTGTCCCAATCGGGAGTTATGCATCTCCAAAAAATGCTTGACTTGTTCAATGGGGAATTTATAACTAAATGTGCTGAAACTTTGAATACTATCAAAACAACACTCAATGAAGATATTAGTAATATTTAATTTGATTATCAAGATTAAAATATAGAGCAATCACCCTAAAGTTAACACAACTTAAAGTCATAAGCATCCTAAATAATTAATCAATCAACAAAAATTCAATAATTCATAAACAATACTCATTGTGTGCAAAACATAATGGAATAATTACATTTTTTTTTAAAAAAAATGTAATACAATTCTTATTTCAATCTTGAAACACTTAAAAAAAATTAAAATTTGGATTTAATTCATATACACTCACGAGTAAAAAAGTAACACTACATTTCTCGAACTTTATCAATTTGTATCTGAGTATATGGTTCAGTCTCAAAAATTGTCTTCAAAACAATTTAAGCACAAAATAGAAAACTATATAAGAATTATAATATTGATATGAGTATGAATTGTAATAAATTGCATGTAAGTATTAGAAATAACATTACCTTAAGCAATTAAATATCCGTGCTATGGTGAGTTATTATATCTTACATATATCTAATTATATAGTGCTCACATTTAACGTTTCCAGGTTGTCTCGGGCACTTATAAAAAATACAAAAATAATAATTACAAAAGTTGGTATGAGTATAAAGTGGAAGATGAAATTCAAATCTAACTAGTATATATAGAAATGATAAAATTCTTACGTCGATGAATTTCTAATATAAGGAGTTAAGGTTGCCTCTCCCAGCATTATATCGGTATAATCTATATATCCTGAAAGATAAGTTTATATATTAAAATATGCGGTCAATATAACATAAAATTTAGAACAAGATATAAAAGCAAGTATGATAACTTATATATTAATAGGTAATTGTCTACTGAAATTATTAAGAGGATTCATAAAGTGTAACACCTTATACTTTTATATATAACATATACTTGTAATAAGACAAAATCTTATTTATAGTGAGAGGTATATTTTTTTTAATCACATCACAATATCACTATGCAACCTTTAACAATTCAACAAAGTATAACAACTTGACTGTAAATATAATATGTTACATATGTTGGTTTTGAGGATGAATCATATTTAAAAAGGCAGCGAAAATAAAAATTTTCAAAACCTGAATCAAAGGATTCTACTTGTTCCATTAAAACTAATTGAATCAAAATCATAGTTAGAAATTATACCTTTAATTTTTTGAACCAATTCTTCAAATTTCCTTCTTATTGGGTTGTAGAAAACCACAAGAATCCAATCTTGGACTGTCTCTAATGATAATCCACACGGAAATTAAAGAAAGAAACCACAAGGGTAATGGTTTGAACAAACCTAATGTGCCAGCATTGTGTATGTTCTTTTAGAGAAATTCTAAGAAAATTAACTATTAGTTTTCTATGGAGGCTCATCAGTTTTTCTAGTCAAAAATACTATTTATAGGTGTTTTTAGATCTTGTCCTTGGGACTCATTACTCTATTAGACATGTCACTAAAGACCATATTCAAGACATTTCCACTATGGCCAGAGATCCCCGAGTAATGATCCTAACAAGAGGCCGTGAGTATACTCTCCCTCTATCAGGAGCGGTGAATCCTCTATTGGCTACTCAATTACCTTCGAATACCTCAAGCTATACCCAATCACCATCCTATAAGCGACCTCTATGAGGCACCAAGGAATGGAGTCAAAGCACAAAATCAGTATCCAAGATATCCTTAAGTACCTCAAGTCTAAGGATACATGCACCATTGCTATGATGAGACTATCATTGACATTTGAATAGATAATCCATATGATTGTCTTATAGTAGGTCATCCAATGTATTTGACTACTCTTAGCAAGCATCCACATGTTAACATTGAACATCTCATGCTCATAGCTTATGAGATTTACTGCTTGATCCAATCAAGAAGTATAACATGTGCTAGTCTCTCCAGCTCAACAATGTCCCATCTTGTTGTTCTTATGACTAGGGATAATTTAGATACTAACATAATTACACATGATAGGAATCTCATTATCATGATCCTATCATGATTTCCTTCATGCTATGTTTCATATCATGGACTTTCATTAATCAGTTTAAGATCTATATCATTTCATATGCAAATGAATACCAAATTAATAAAAATGCCTCTTATTAATCAAATAAACATGCATAATAAGTGCTAAAGGTGATTGCCTTAAGAGCACTTCTCTAACATTAACCTCATTCCAAGTCACCACTAATTTATTCCCCACAGTGATCTCACCACGTCTTTATAATTAGATTGTCCCATTGAACCTAGATCTTGGGATCTCTGGTCAGCTAGGTTGGATTTTCCTTTGTATTAACTTATTATACTCTTACGGGTTTAAGTCCCATTCCTCTTAATGATTTATCAACTTGCTCTCGATTTAACCATTTAGTTAGCGGATCTGCAATGTTATCCTTCGATTTTATATAATCAACAATGATAACCCTAATTGAGAGCAATTGCCTAATGGTATTATGTCTACGATGAATATGTCTAGACTTACCATTATACATGTTACTTTATGTCTTTCCAATTGCAGATTGACTATCACAATGTATGCATATTGGTGGTATGAGACTTTTCCATTTCAGAATATCTTCTAAGAAATGACGTAGCCATTCAGCTTCTTCAGCACATTTGTCTAATGCAATAAACTCATATTCCATTATGGATCCAGCTATAATAATTTGTTTAGAAAATTTTCAAGTCACACATGTACTAGCTAGTGTAAATACATAAGCACTAGTAGATTTTGAATCTTTTATATTAAAAATCCAATTAGCATCATTGTAACCTTCTAGTACAACTGAATATCTGGTATAATACAGTCCATAATCTCGAGTATACTTTAAGTACCTAAGTACTCTTACAATTTCTTTCCAGTAATCTAGCCCTAGATTACTCGTATATCGACTCAGTTTACTTACTACATAAGCAATATTTGGTCTTGTATAACTCATTAAGTACATCAGACTAGCAATCACATGTGCATATTCTACTTGTGACACACTTTCTCCTTTATTCTTTGATAGATGGAGGCTCAAGTCCAATGGGGTTCTAGCAATATGGTATCATCCTTATTGAATTTGCAAAATATCTTATCAACATAATGTATTTGACTCAAGAGCAGTCCATCTGATTTTCTAGTAATTTTAATTTCTAGAATCACATCTACTAGTCCCATATCTTTCATATCAAACTTTGAGTTTAACATATCCTTAGTAGACTTGACCATCTTGTCATTACTTCCAATAATGAGCATGTCATCAACATATAAACATAATATGACATAACCATCACTAATGTTTTTGACATAAATACATTTATCACACTCATTGATTTTAAAGCCACTAGATAGCATTACACTATCACATTTCTCATGCCACTACTTATGTGCTTGCTTCAATCCATATAGAGATTTAACCAGTCTATATACTTTCTTTTCTTGTCCTAAAATAATGAACCCTTCAGGTTGTACCATGTAGATCTCTTAATTAAAATCTCCATTTAGGAAAGCAGTTTTTATATCCAATTGATATATTTCATGATTACGCAACGCAACAATTGCTATAATCATTCTTATTGAATTGATTATAGTTATAGGAGAATAAGTATTGAAATAATTTAGGCCTTCTTTTTATCTGTAACCTTTAATCACAAGTCTAGCTTTATACTTATCAATTGATCCATCTACTTTTATCTTCCTTTTGAAGATCCACTTGGATCTTAATGGTTTACATCCAGGAGGTAAATCTACTAATTCCTAAATATGATTCTATGTGATGGAATCAACCTTACTCTTAGTAGCCTCTTTCCAATGAAGACCTTCTGAAGAGTTTACAGTCTCATTATAAGTTTCAGGTTCTGCCTCTAGCATGTAGGTCAAAAAATCTAATCCAAAAGACTTTTTTATCCTTACTCTTTTACTGCGCCTGAGCTCTATCTCAATAGGCTCAATCTCTAAATCAAGTTCTTTATCATGAACTTGATATTGACTATTTCCAATAATAGCCTCAAGAGTTCGCTTGGACGAATTCACCTCTTCTAAAGTCTTACAAGAAAATGTAAATATATGTTTAAAGAACACTGCATTCCTTGAATCTATTATTGTGTTCTTGTGAATATTCAGAATTTCTTATTTATGTATAAGAAACCGATGAGCACTAATATCATGTGTATAGCCAATGAAAATGCAATCAACTGATTTTGGCCTTATTTTCACTTTATTTGGTGTAGGAATGACTACTTTAGTAGGATACCCCCACATTTGCAATTATTTATAAGAGGGTTTTTCCTTTTCCATAATTCATAAGAGGTTTTGTCTTGCTTAATACGAGGCACCTTATTAAAAAGGTAATTAGCCAATAAAATGGATTCCCCCACCCAGAACTTATCAGCATTGCATTCATCATTTCTTTCAAGGTACGATTCTTTCTTTTCACTACACCATTAGATTATGGTGAATACAGTGTCATGGTCTCATGTATAATTTCACGTTGTGCACAGAATTCACCAAATGGTATCTTATATTCACCACCACGGTCATTTCTCAAAACCTTGATTTTCCTATTGAGTTAAATTTCAACTTCAATTTTTTGGAGTTTAAATTTTTCTATAACCTCATCTTTGCTCTTAAGCAAATGCACATAACAATGTTTTGTGCAATCATCCACAAATGTGATAACATATTTGTTTCCACCTCTTGTTTGAAAATTTTTTAAATCATATGCATCACTATGGATTAAATCAAGCGGTTCACTTTCTCTTTCAATATTTTGAAAGATGATCTAGTTAGTTTTGCCTCAACACAAACTTCATATTTATGTTTTTGATCAATATGGAAATTAGGTATGTGGTCCAAGTTAATTAATCATTTCAAGGAATTATAATTAACATGTCCTGGTTTACCATGCTATAAATTGGAAGACTCAAGCAAATAAGTAGAAGATGTACTTTCATTATTACATTTAACAACAATTACATTGAGCTTAAAAAGCCCATCAATAGCATACCATCTACCCATATACATTCCGCCTTTAGATATCAGACACCATCTTGAACCCATACTTGTTCAACAATGAACTTGACATCAAAGTCTTGCGAATATCAGGCAAATACAACACATTGTTGAGAGTCAGCTCTTTTCTAGAAGTCATCTTTAGCATCATTTATCCTTCGCCAAGAACTTTAGAAGTGGCAGAATTGTCTATAAACAAATTTTCCCACTCTTCAGCTTGAAGGTAGAAAAATCTCACGATCTGAGCATATATACCTTGTGGCATCGATGTCAATCCACCATTTTTTTGGGTTAGACCCAACCATGTTCACCTCTAATATCATAGCAGTAAGGTTGATATCAGAAACCTCTTGAATAATATTTTGCAAGAGATTTGCTTCATTGCTCCTTTTGTTCTTTAGGAGGCTGCAATCATAAGCCTTGTGACTCATCTTGTCACAATTGAAGCATTTAGTAAGGAATTTCTTTTTAGAAACTCCACTTTTGGGACTTATTTTAGGCTCCTTAAATTTCTTCTTTTTGGTAATTTTTCCATGTTCGACAATATTTACCTTTGCCTTAAAAGAATTTAACCGCTTTCTTTTTGAGCCTTTATTGTCTTCTTCAATTCTAAGTCTTATAATTAGCTCCTCAATATTCATTTCCTTTCACTTGTACTTAAGGTAATTTTTGAAATCCTTCCAACCCAATGGTAATTTTTAAATCATAGTTGCCAGTTGGAAGGTTTCACTCAAGTTCATTCCTTTAGAATGAATATCATGCAGAATAACTTGAAGCTCTTGAACTTGACTTATCACAGTCTTGGAATCTACTATTTTATAGTTTAGAAAATGTCCCATTATAAAATTTTTGGCGTCGGCATCCTCAAATTTATATTTCCAGTCCAATGATTCCCACAACTGTTTAGCAGTTTTGATTCCACTATACATATTGTATAATGAATCATACAACCCATCATGACATAATTCCTATACAAAAAGTCAGAATGATGCCAATTGTCATAGGCCATCCTTGTTTGGACATCTTGCTCAACCTCTTTAAGAGTAGGAGCGTCCTCAGCCAAGAACTGTGCAAGGTTCAAGAGACTAAGGTAAAACAATATTTTCTGTTGCCATATCTTGAAATTCAAGCCATTGATTTTTTTCGGTTTCTCTTTATGGTTAATAGGTACTGTCACAGGCACAACTGGAGACAAAACCCGAATAGTAGAAGCTGACGGTTGGGAACTATCTTGAATATTGGTAGTAGATACCGTGTTTTGAAACAGTAAACAAATAATATTAATTCCAAGAATTAATAAATTTGAATAATGAATTAACAAAAAGAGAATTTGTCTTAAGATTGTTATTAGAGTGGTTAATCCAATATTCAAATAAAATGACAAAAGAAAGGTAGAAGAAATATGAGGATCGTATTCCACACAGTGTCTTTAAGAGAAAGTCGGCCCTACCAATGGTGTTTAGGAAAACCGGAAATTTGAATTGTCGTTGGATCAGGATGACAAATGACTTTCCATAGCTGGGAATGACCTATTGCAACAATTGTCTGAGTGCCCATAATATGAGTGTATGGACGATGGAAGATCAGTATTGCAGTGATCTGATGAGGAATTCCTCGGACTGGTTGATCTGCTATAAGACCGGTAAATAATCTTTTCCAGTAGCTGAGAGGCTGGAACCAAGTGAGAAACTTAACCTGTGGAGAATGGAGATTGTCTTTGTTGAGAATGAACGAAAGGAAAGGGATCAAGGGAATCTAAACTGCATGGTGATACAGTGTCGATTGACACCATAGGTACCATAGTTGTTCTGGATGCATCTACTGTATACCAAGCTGGTAGACAATCACCCAAGGGTATTCTGCTGGAAAGTAGATCATCTTTCTGGGAAGACTGAGTTTATTTTGATTCAATTCACAAAGCTCTACACTTAGAGTTACGCAAAAGGAACAATTTCTATGATTTTCCCATGCTGACCTTCACTTCCATTGGTCCTGATATATGCAACAATATAAAAATGGTTCCATGGCCTCCTATACTGAAGCCCCAGCTTCGTGATATAACAAATATTAAGTAGATGTTGAATACATAACACACACTTACAGCGAACTGATTATATGTCAAACTCTCTATTACTTGAAAAGAAGAATAAGATGGAAGAAGAAGCTTTTCAGAAAAAAAAAGTCTATCCAACAAGATCCAAGAGCTCTTATTTAAACTACATGTAGGAGATATGAAATTAATTGTGATTAATCTCTTCAAAAGCTGTCAAATTTGCATTTGTAACATCTAAATAAAGATGAATTAATCTTTTGAAACATTAGAAAATGAAAGTTCAAAAGACAAATCTGGAGAACAACGATACATGGCTATCAGAAGTTATGCAATCTTAACTGTAATTTGATCAAATTGAAGTCAGAAGTTATGTAATCTTAATTTGATCAAATTGAATGATAATTTAATTGTAGTTTAATTAATTGAGATTGTATTAATTAAATAACAATGATTTAGTAATTAATTTAAGTTCAAGTAATTAATTGAAGTCAATTTAATTTAATATATTAATCAATAAAGTCTAATTTAATCTCAATTTAATCAATTGAGATGCAATACAAGAATATATATAATCAATTTAAGTTCAATTAGTAATATCCAACACCAATTTAATCCTTTTAAATTCAATATAAGGTAAAGGTATAATCAATTGAGACCTAATTTAATGAGTTAAATCTTATCTATATATATTGAATCAAATTAATGAATTACTCTAAATCAATCAATATGAGTTCAACTATATTTATAAATAATGATCAATTGGTTTAATCATATATAATTTAATTGCTATTTAAATTATTATTGGAGGGTCAATTTATATATGAACGATATACAATTTAAGTTCAATTGATCTATTGAACAATAATTTAATCAATTTAAATTAAAGTTGATTAATTGAACCATAATTTAATAAATAATTATCACTATTTAGAGACCATAATGGATGTGATTAATTTATTGTTTTAGTGAATTGCTGACTAAATTATGTCAATTGAATAAAATATAATCAATTAAATCCGAGAAATT
>CATIWF010028935.1:0-18327 GCA_949630135.1 Balakata baccata
TCATATACAAAATGAGTTAAGTTTTTAAAATTTATTTGCATAGTATAATATAATTTACTTTTATATAAATTATAAGAATCAAATATAATTAATAACAATTAATATTTAAATTAAATATGATTTAATTACATGATAATTAAAAGTAAGTAAAATTAATTTGTTGGACAAGATTATTATTATTATTTATTTAATAATAATATGTTTAATTATTAAAAATTACGTGCATCGCACGTGAATAGTTAAAAATAGATAGACAAACAAAATAACCGTAAAATACTTATTACATTTATTTTATATATAACTCTTAATAATTGACAAATTAAGAATTTGAGGATTGACAAAATAACTATAAAATACTTGTTACATTTATTTTATATATGACTTTTAATAATAGACAAATTAGTAATCTTCATATGAATTATAATAAGAGTCCAATATCTAATAATTCCATACAACGTGACCAACATAATTGTATTAATTAATATGTTTAATTTTATCATTTATGCAACCAACCTAATTGCATTAGTTAATATGTTTAATTTTACAATTTAATAATTTAATTTATTAGTGAATAATATTAATAGTTATTATTAATATTTATTTAATAATGATGAATCTAATTATTAAAAACCAAGGCACAGTAAAAAAATATAATAGATAAGATAATTAATCAGCTAGATAATATGACATGGTTTTTTTATATATAGTATGATATAAAAATTAAATATAATTAAATATTAGTATTTAAATTAAATGTGAATTAATTATATGATAATTACAAGTAACTAAAATTAATTTGCTGGATAAAATTATTATTATTATTTATTTAATAATAATGAATTCAATTATTAAAAACCATGTGAAGATTGGAAATAGTGGCAACAGATAAAATAACTGTAAAATATTTATTACTTCTATGTTATATATAACTCTTAATAACGAATAAATTAGTAATTTGATAAAATTTGAGATAAACATGCACTTTTCTAATTTACTATGAATAAAATATCATAATAAAACGAAACAAATTAATAAAATAATTATATAAAAATCAAATGATGATTAATAATGAATTCAATATCTAATAATCATGTGTAACCATACCAACTTGATTATATAATTTATTATTTAATAATTTAATTATTAGTGATTAGTATTGACAATTCATTATTCAAATTATTTTATTTTATTTATTTTATTATTTATTAAATTAATTAACTTAAATATTAATAAGTAACCAAATAATTAAATAACTTAATAAGTAATAAATAATAATAATAATGTGTTATAAGTAATGAACAATCAAGTTTAAAATGATGAACAATCGAGTTTAAAATGATGAACAATCATGTTTAAAATGATGAACAATTAAGTTCAAAATGACATACAATTAAAATATAAACATTAAACCTATAAGTGATGAACATGCGATAAACAATCAAGTTCAAAACGATAAATAATCAAATTCATAATGATGAACAATAAAGTTCAAAATGATAAACAATCAAATTCTATTAAAAAATTTATAAATTTATCACCATAATTCACTATACATAATTTATTATTACTAAAATTATAAAATACTTACTACCTTTATTTTATATATGATTTTTAATAATAGATAAATTAATAAATTGATATAATTCGAGATAAACATTTACTTTTATAATTTATTATGAAATAAATTAATAAAAAAATTATATAAAAATTAAATAGTAATTAATAATAATTAGTTTACATAAAAAAAAGAAAATAAAAAAAACAAGTATAAAGTAATGAACTTGTCATTATTTCCCAACTGGCCCTTCTTTGTAAAAAATCACTCATTACAAAAAAAAAAAAATGAAAATAATAAGCTTGCCATCTCGATCTTTCCCCATCCCTACACTATTAATAATGAGCTTGTCAACACTTCCACACTTCTCCTTTCTAAACTAACAAGAAAATAAATAAAAGTAATGAGCCTGTAACTACTTCAACTGCTCCGTAGCAGAGAAGAGTTACAGCTCAAAGACCACAACAGAAGCAGGCTCCAAGAATATGCGAAACCAACAATGAGAGTGGAGAGCAAAAAGTTGTCCTTCATTATAGCAGAAACCCACTGCGCATTGTCTTTGCCGCTCCTTCTGCTATATATGTTTCTCTCTAACTTCTCCTGCAGAGAGTAAACATTTTTTCTTATATATAAATTTATTTATTTTTTCTTTTCAAGGGAAAAGTAAAAGAAAAGAAGTCCATTCTAGCTAGTATTGAATACCTTGTCAGGTCCTTGCTTTATCACCATGCCCCAGCATTTTCTGAAGCACATAATGAAAATGTACAGATATATATTTGGTAGAGTAAAATGGAAATTAAACAAAATTTCATGAAATTAATTATGTCAAACACACATATATATTAAAATAAAATATAAATTAAATACCTGCTTTGTTGTGGGGGTGTCTGGTAAATCATCGATCCAATGCATGGAATACGAGTCCAATGGCTCTATCCTTCATTTTGCATTGTGATTTCATTAAGCTACTTTGTGCAAGCAGAAACGAGGAGGACAACCTATAGATTATTATTTGAAATGAAGGTTTTAAGTTTAAAGAAAAGACTTCTATTATGACCATATATATACACTAGCAAATATCGTGTTTTTATAGGGAAAAAAAATTGAGGAAAACAAACAAAAGGAATTAATTAGGGTTTCAAGAAAAAGAAATATTTTGGTTGTACAGAGATTTTTTGTAATCTTGACAATCTGCACGGCGAATGCATTAAGCTACATGTGTAACATATAATCAAAATTAGAACTGACAATTTAGGACATGACACGAAACGATACGGACTTAAACGGATATAAATTTGAGTTTAACGGATATGGATTATAATTCTATCAATACAATTAAAATACAAAAAAAAAAAAATCGTGTTATAAACGAATTTCATCTGTTTAACCTGTTAAGACACGATTGAATATGATTATAATATTTTAAATATTTATAATATATTTATATATAATAAATTTATAATTTAAAATTAATTGTATTAGTTTATATTAATATTTATATATAATTATGTCTCGTGTCATATATGTATATACATGTAGATATGTTTAGTTGACTGCGTTAAATAGTTTCATATAGTATAATGGGTATACAAGTGCAAATTAGTCTCTGAACTATACCCGATGAAATGAGTCATCCATCACTAATCCGAGTTGACTCACGGTTCTGGTTTATAAAATGACAATCATTAAATCTCACAATAAAGACATGTTCAAGATATTTTATTATAGAAGAGGATTCATATCCAATATATATTCTCAATCTCCTTTGTGATCCCATTTTTGTGCGATGTGCGGGATCAATTGAGACATAAACAACACATCTAAATATTCTCAAATGAGAAATATTTGGCTCATGGCCAGAAACCAAATGTAATTGTGAAAATTGATGATAATTAGTTGGTTTGATGCGTATAAGAGTTACTGCATATAAAATTACATGTCCCCAAGCAATAAGTAGGAGGTTGGTTTTCATAAGTAATTGTTTAACTATTAATTGGAGATGTTTAATAAAAGATTCTACTAGACCATTTTGAGTATGAATATGAGCTACAAGATGTTCAACATTTATTCAAATTGACATACAATAATCATTAAAGGCCTTAGATGTAAATTTATCAGCATTATCAAGACGAATTGTCTTAATAGTGTATTCTAGAAATTGTGCTCTTAATCGAATTAATTAAGCAAATAATCTATCAAATGTTAGTTTTCGAGTTGATAATAAATATACATGTGATCATCTTGTTGATGTATCTATTAAAACTATAAAATATCTAAATAGTCCACATGGTGGATAAATTGGTCCATAAATATCACCTTGAATACGTTCCAGAAATTTAGTTGATTCATTTTGAATTTTGCTTGGTGAATGTCTAATAATTAACTTTCTTTGAGAGCAAATTGAATATGAAAATTCATTAGATTGAAGAATCTTCTAGTTCTTCAATTGATGGTCATATGAGCTCTCAATAATTTTTCACATCATTGTTAAATCCAGGATGACCTAAATGATAATGCCAAATAAGAAAAGTATTTGGGTTAGTAAACTTCTAGTTTACTACCACATTTATTTCAGTATTACACATATATGTATAATATAAGCCAGAGGAGAAAGTAGATAATTTTTCTAATACACATTTCTTACCCATTATAAGGGTTGTAATATGAAGATATTCAATATTTTCCACATTTGTAGTCTCAATATGATATTCATTTTGACGAATATCTTTAAAATTCAATAAATTTCTGCAATATTTTAGGGACAATAATGCATTTCTAATAAAAAAAATATGTACCTCCAGTTAGTAATATATTTGCTCTTCTGGAGCCTTCAATTCTTCTTTTACTACCAAATATTGTATTAACACAAATTTCTTCCATTATTAGGTGAGAAAAATATTTCTTATCTTTTAATATGGTATGTGTGGTTGCATATTCCGCAAGACACAAATCAGCATCATTTGCTTTTAATCCGACTAATGATTGAATAAATCTATAATATCTTCATAAAAATAAAAGACATTCGTAAGAAATAAAGTAATAATTTAATTAAAATCGATTCAAAAATTCAAATTACTAACACTTTAAACTAGTATGTAAATAAAAGAAAAAAACATAAATTAAACTAAGGAGCTAAAGGATATACATAATTTTAGGTATTTACATTGCCCATCTTTAATTGTATTTCCAAAACTCATATTATCCAGATATATTTCGGCATCTAGTATTTACAATAAATAATTCTTGATCTTGATGTCGAGTGCTACAAATTTAAGTTTTGTCAAATTCGATACTATCTATACAAAATTAATAATATTTTAATTAGTATATGTCTTTTAAAGACTTTATAGACAATATATTTAGTTTTTTAGGAACATAAAATATTATTGGGATACTGAATTTCAGAATACTTAATTCTTCAAGAATTTATGGTCATATTCTTTAGGAATGTATACTTTAGTTATTTATTTAATTAGTTTTTCAAAAACTAAAACTAAGACTAGTTCTTTTGGAACTAGAATTTATAATATATGTTTTTCAACAATTGTATGCAACAATAGTTCTTCAGAAATTATAATCAATATTAACAAATAAGTAGTTTAAATATAGAAACAAAATAAATGACGAATATAAATTAATATGAATTTTAAATTAATTATAGAATCTACATCGACCAAAATTATATGATTGTACTAGTAAAGTGGACAATGTCGAAGAAGAAATTATTAGAATTAGCAAAGTAATAATAACAATTAGTTATTTATTTAATTAGTTCTTCAAAGGAACTATAATTTATAATACAAGTTTTTCAAGGAACTATAAAAAATATTAGTTCTTTAGAAACTAAAATTTATAATACAAATTTTTTTTATAACACATTAGTTATTCATGAACTAAAATTTATAATACAAGTTCTTCAGAAACTAAATTTATAATTCAAATTTTTCAGGAACTATATATAACATTAGTTATTCAGGAATTAAAATTTATGATACAAATTCTTCGGGAGCTAAAATTTATAATTCAAGTTCTTCGGAAACTATATATAATATTAGTTTTTTAAGAACTAAAATTTATAATAAAAGTTATTAAGAAACTATATAATATTAGTTTTTCAGAAACTAATCATGTGCTTAAATTAAATAATACAAAAAAAATTGAATAGTTCAAGCTGGGAAAAAAAAAAGGAAAAATAATAAAGATAGAAAAATAGGGGAAAAAAAATCTCCGGTCTTACTCATTGGTGATGTTGAATTAGATCACCGGGCAGGGAGAAATATTTAGAATTTGAAAATTGAAACTCAAAAGGAGTAAACAATGAGCAAAGCTGCATTAACAATGAAATAAAAAATCTGAATTACCCTTGAGTGAATAAGGAGTTTCGGGTTCTTTCTATGCTGCCGAAAAACTCATGCATTTTTAGAATCATGGAACTACCATCTAGAATAGGGGCTTACCGTAACTGCAAATTCTTGGATGAAAAATCAGATCTGAGTGTTTTCTTTGAGATCGATATATGCTGATGAAATATTTTATTTTTGTGCTGATAATGTGTTATGAAATAGAGAATAATGGAGAAAAAAATATTAATACATATTTATAAGTATAAAAATATTAAAAAAATAAAATTCTATTTGCATAAGATATCTATTTGTAAAGATAATTATAGACATCCAAATATTATCATAACATACAGTACTATATTTACATATCTTAATATCACCTACGTGCCAATTTTTGAAAGAAAATTTTTTATTAGATATTCTGCATATATTTAAAATTTTAAATGTTTAAAAGCGATGAATATCTATACAAGGCCTCCAGGCCCATAAAGTATTTTCTAAAATTTTCTTAAGAATTATATTATTTATTTTGCTAATAAATTTAAGAAACTCTAAGAAACTGAATAGATATTAAACAAAAAAATCTTTTTTTTAAATTAAGGACAAAAATTATTATTATTATTATTATTATTATTATTAAGAAGGACAAAAATTGATTAAAGCCCACTGATTTTGTTAAAAAATTATTATCCATACTCGGATAATGATGGACATGCTTTATATGATTTTTTTCTATTATTATGATTTAAATGCTAGCAAATATTTCTGAATTTTATAATAAATGGAATTTAACCTAGTATTGTTCAATTCTAATGGCGCAATGGAAAATAAGAAGTCCAACTGTAAGCATGAAATAATACTAAACAAAATTTTTTTGTTAAATAGAAATGAAAGAATTTTTCTTTTTTTTTTTTTGGAAAAAAAAGGAAATTTCTTATATACACTGATCCAGGATAGAATAAGCCTCCCAACTAGTAAACAAAAAAATAAACCCAAATATAGTTTCAACCGTATCAATTATGAGAAGAAACACCATGAAGATCATAAACAAACATCATTAAAGTGAGATCAAATTATTTGCTGTTTTTTCCATTATAAAAACCCCAGAATCACAAAAGCAGAACAGAATATTCTGCACCAATGATCGCCACCCAGTATCCAATGGCAGCAGCAAAGAATTTTCTGCCATGAAACAAAATCAAAATCTCCACTAAGCTAGGCCTAACTAATTGCACAAAATGATCCTCGTCAAGCCCAAAACCAGACATGAAACCGTAAGGAAAAACAGAGTCACAAAATCCCTAGAAGACCATTTTCTTACCACCTTCGATTCCACTCTTAAACTCTTGGCTCTCCTCAGCGCATCAACTTCTTTCAGCAAATCAAATTCCCCTCCTTTCTTCTTCAACTCTTCCACACACTTCTCCAGCAACTTCCCATCTTCTTTCTCTCTTTCCAGCAGCTTCTCCATGTGGCTTTCAACATCAAGTTTATATCGAACAGCCCATATTATCCCCAAAGAACATAACAGAGAACACAGTGATGGAATCCAAGACCTCTTGCAGGAAGACCCACCTCCTGGTGGATCTCTAGATGAGGCGTTGAAGAGGAGAAGCAAGACGACTGAGTGGAAGAGGAAGAAGAAGATGTAGAGCTGTGTGATTTCTTTACGAACCGAATCGATTTGGGTTTCTTTAAGAGCGACCCTGTTGAGGATCAGCTCTTCCTCTTTGAGCCATTGCTTCAAAAGGAGCTTATGGGTTTGTGTTTCTGCAATCTGATGAAGTGGGTGTAGTGGCTTTGCCTCCATAATTGATGGGTTTGTGCTCTGGTCTGCCATGATTGCCAATTTGTAGAGAGAGAGAGAGACAGGATGGATCCGGTTGAGTTTAAGAGAGGAACCTCTGTTTTTGAAACGGTGGGATTTTGCAGATTCATTACAACGGTCGAATTCGGGAAAAAGTTTTAAAAACGTATGTATTGACGTAAATGACCTTGGTCGGTGACGGCTGGATTTAAACAAATTTCTGCTGTAACGTTGGCACAACGGTCTAGTATAATTTCATATCATATTCTTTTTGACAATATTCTATTTTATTTTTAACTTTCATGCTTTCTTCAGTTTGGCGAATGTACAGTGTGGACACCCGCTCAGGTACCCACCCAAAAACCCAAAGCTCTATATTAATTTTTAACTTAATTGGGCTTTTTACTTATATATGTTAAAAAAAAAATTAATAAGGAAAATGTGTTGGAGAAAAACATATTTTTCTATATGCGTCGATTTGTGTCAGATGGAGATCAGATTACACAAACTCACTATTCAAAGTGGCAATCTATGGTAAACAGTAAAATCACTACTATACCATTATACTATAAGAATCATATTTCTAAATCATTTCAGTCTGTAAAAGGTGCGAATGGCAAACTGTAAATCACTAGTTTCACTAGCGATTTGTACAAAATGCTATTCTGACTATCCATTTGTGGATGTTAAGACTAGAGATTAGAATAAAACAAATAATAAATCAAATACAAAATACAAAAATTTTTGTTCTAGAAACCCTTTTTTCCAATCCATGTTCTCTCAAAATTGCATTTCTTCCATTGCGTTTTCTCCTATCTTTTTATCTCTTCTTCTCCATCTCTTTTTGTTCTTCACAAACCATGATTTTTGATAAAGAGTTAATTTAATCAAATATCAACTGTTTCCTTCATTGCACAACCTTAGAAGTTTCATCTCAATTCTTCGTGAAGGTTTGATTTTTCTTTTTTCTTTTTTTTCCTTTTTCTAAATTTTGAGTTTATTTTGTTGGGTATTTGTTTATATCATGTTATGTTTTTTAATTCCAGATGAAGATTAGGAACTTAAACCATTAGTGGCACCCATAAGATAGAGATGTGATTAAGTATTTTAACTTTGCATATATGTGAAATTGCTACGATGAATGGAGTGTTTATGGGTTGGAGTTCTTATTGTTCTTAATAATGGTGAAACCTTAGTTCAGTACTATGTGTCTTACCTTTTTACAATCAAAATTCTCACAAGCAATTACACTGGCAATGGTTTTAGGTGCCAATTTCAATTCTCCTTTTTACCTTCGTCACTTGTAATTCTTGTTGATAGTCTTGGATGGTTAGCCATAGTAGGCCTAAAGTTGCTGTGAAAGTCAATAAATCACTAGTCAGACTAGTAATTTGCAAATTGAGATGATACGATTTTTAAAGTATAATCAATAGTTATATAAGTGATTTTACTATTTACCACATATGCTATTTTGAGTAGCGATTTTATACACTATGACTTCCAGCCAGTACAAATCGATATATTTCAACGTATTTCTGTAATTTTTTTTAATATATATAGGTAAAAAGCGCCTTAATTTGTCCCGACTAAAAAAACTTCAAAAGATCTATTTTTCTTTTTATGATGTTTTTATTTGATTTATGAAAAAAGATGCTGACATTCTTGCTCATCTATCCATTCACTAAAACTGGGTTGAGAGTCACCGGAGTAAGTACATTTTTACTTTTTTTTTTCTTTTTATAATATGAACCAGAGGACACCGTTATAATTTCATTAAGCTGACTCATCTATTACTTTTTTTTTGTCCTTTTTCGGTAGGTACAAAGAATTTATTTCTACAAACCACAGCTAACTTGAAGCCCACAAATCAATTAATTTCTATAAAACAAAATTACTTGGTGATTTTACTAAAATTAAAAATTATTAATTAATTTTAAATTTTTAAAAAATAAATTATAAAAACTAAATTATTCTTAATTTTTAAAGATCAAAAATTTTGGATTCAATATAATATTAGTAATTCTGAATTGATAAAAATAAAGATAAATTTGAAAAAAAATATTTATTTTTTATTTTTTAAAAAATATTTAATTTTTATTATAGAATGTAAAATTTTTTAAAAAATGATAGTTATTATAAAATAGGAATAATATGTGGCTAAAAATTTCACCACCTATCTATTAGGTTTTTGTCCTAATTTGACATATGTAAAGAATTTATGTACAACCAATTAATTTAAAAAAAAAAAAAAGTAAACTTCATGTGGTTAAAAATTTCACCAACGTGGTCATTCTTTAGCCATATATTTTCCCTATAAATAGGTACATTATATGACTTGCACTAGATTTAACAAACATTAGTGAGTGTAAGCTAAAGAAAAATTTATTTTAAGTGAATGAAAATGTTGAGTATTTTTGATAATTTTTTCAAAAAGAGGCTAGTAATAGAAATAGTGAAGAAAATATTTATTGTGTTTTAGAAAATATTTCAATGTTATTATCTTTTTGTTTATTTTATATTATTGTACTATCTCTGGCAATTATTTAAAGCGGACTCTATGTATACAGTAATTTTATGAGCGGAAAAGTTTATATGTATGATCATTTGGTTGTATAGAAAAAATGTTAAACAAAACAAACTGCAAAACATAAGATGCATAAAAAATGAGTTAGAAAAATTAAATAGATACAAACATATACTTCATTAAAAAATAAAAAAAATAATTAAATAGTTTATATATATATATATGGGGTCCAACGCAAAAAATGATAGCTGAAAAATACATAATATCATATCATATTATAGTTTATTCAACGATGATTATAAATAGATAGCAAATAAAAATGGGCAATGTAAAAATAAAAATAAAGAAATACCCAAATTTCACTTTATGTTTTTTTAATAAAAACTTATTTAATATTTATATGTTATGTATAACTCTTATATAATAATTCTTACACTTATCATGATTTATACTTAAACTACTAATTTAATATTTAATTTTTATTCTTTTAATTTTTTATAAAATAAAATAAAATATATACTTTTTAATTTATGTCTTTTATAACATTAAAATTATTTATTTTATTTTTCATACACTTTTTATAATATTTGTTCATTTTATTATTTAATTTTGTTCACCTAACGCAATAAGAGGAGGCTACATACTAGTTTATCATGAATTGGAAGATTAGATCTAGTTGCTAGAAGAATATTTCTCTTAATATATGAAAAGAAATTCACAATAATTAGCATTCTCAAGAAGTGAGATGAAATGTCTTAATTAGAGATTTTAGATACAAAATATATTTAAAATTTGGAAAGGAATACTTTACCTTTTAATGGATTTGATTGACGAATTCGCAATAATTTGTAGTCTCACAATACTAGAACAGTTGATAGTTAAAATAAAAAAAAAAATTCACAAGAACAAACATAAAGTAATATATATTAATATGAAAGAAAACAAGAAATTAGAAATACAAAAAGCAAGAAATTAATTAATCATTCAAAAAATAGGCCTATAGGCTCTACATAGATAACAATGAAACCCTATAGTAGGAGTGATTAGAGTGATGATATTCATGACGAGGAGCAGAAGCAGTTTCCTGTAGCAAATACTTAAAATTGGAAGCCTCTTGCTTGGAGACCCAATTAGCTGCTAGTTTCTGTGTGTCTCTCATGCTTTCTGCCATTATGTACATGTAGAACGATCCCAACACCACCAGACAAACTGCATAAACAACCTTTGATGAGTTGAAATATATGTAATAAGCCACCAATGTCAAATAATACATTTTGTTTTTCCAGAGAGAAAGAGAGAAAGAGATGGAAATTATAAATTTGATATATAGATGAATATGAATCTATATATATATATATATATATATAGGAAATAGGAGTTGTGTGATCATGCAAAATCTCTACCACAAGATATGTAGAGATGAGTGTTCTTATGGTGGGCAACAAAAGCCTAGATTTATTTTATTTTATTTTATTTTTAAAAATTATTTGGCTTTTGTTGCTCATGACTTAATCCACAAAGTACTGCAATATATTGGGGGTTGAGTGTTACTCACACTTTTAATGCAGTTTGGTCCATTCCATTTGAATTAATTAGCCTCACTGCCCTCAACAATCATAACACTACTTGGGTCAGGTTGGCTGCTTCTCTTAATTTTTTTTTTTTTTTAAATTAACTAAAGTTTATATCATCCTTTTGCATGTTATTTGTCAAGTATGATAATTGAAATTAATTGTATAAACTCAGTTTTTAATAGATCAAGTTAATATTAAAAATTGTTTATCAATTTAATTTATCATGAATCAAATCTGAATAAATATTATTAAATGAAAATATATTAGAATGTGTTAATTTTTAAATTAACACATTTCGATAAATTAAAATTTCTAATATCTTATAGATAAAATAGAAATAAAAGCAAAAAGTGTTCATAAATAAAGTATATATTTTCTGATTTATCCTTCATCAGCATGTTAAAAATAAAATCAATAATGAAAAGCGTCAGTAAATACTTATTTTGTTGTAGTGAATATATCCAAATCACATGGGATTACTGAAATTTCAAAATCAAGAAATGATGATTTTAATATATTTGATAATATTGGTGTAATTAGTCGGCTGTAGAATTTCTAATTGTATTAGTTGGTTAAAAAAGACTTGCATGCAGTAGAAGGAGACAACTAGGTAGATGAGCACAATAAACACATATAGGACTTGGTCCCCTGAGTAATAAACTCGTTCCTGGTACACAAAAAAAGTCTAGAGATGTATATTAAATTTAATTTAACATAATATTTTATTACATATCTTGAAAATCAGATCTATAATATATTTATAATCTCAAAAACTTAAACTTTTATTCTTTTCCTTTTTTTTTTTCCACAGGTCATGCATGATTTTATATATATGTTGTGAATGTTAACAATTCTGTTAAAAAATGTGCCCAAAAAAAAAATTCTGTTCAATTATAAATATAATTGTTAAATGCATTGGATATTGAATTAAAGATTAAACAGTAATAATTTTTTATTTTTAAATTTAAATAGATAAATTAGCTACCTACCGAAATGAAAAGTCTCCATCCGAATCAGCTAGTAATAAATCTCAAGGAGCAAGTTGCAACTCCGTACACATAGGCAGCTGGTGATTAAATGGAAAAAGAAAAAAAGAAAAAGAGAGGCATTCAAAGCATTCAAACCAAAAATAAATTTATAGATGAGTGAACTGAAAATTGGAGGGATGTGTTACATTTCACATATGCTTGTAATAAATTTTTTGTAATTTATACGCATAGAAGCATTGCATTTCTAATCAACGGAAAATGTGCGGTTCACATTTTTTCACTTCGTTATCATAGATGATCGGTCTAATGAAATTACGATTAATTGGCCCAATTTAATTTTCCCTCATTCGAACCCCGGCCTCCAATCAATTTTATTTAGAAATCATCGCCGTTGAATGTACACTGCAGAGGACTTGCGTCGTCGTCTGAAGGCAACGGCACTCTTTGCAAAGCGCTAATGTCTAATGGAACCTAATATCCGTCGGTATATGTATTTAATTGTGTCGCAAGATGCTGGTTTTCTTGTGGGAAGATAGAGATATATTGCAGTCGATTAGGTTATTCATTTTGTAATATGTGCTACTTTCAGTACAATTTTCATGTATAACAGGCCAAGGGCCCTGGTCAAGAGCGTTCATGCATGCTCTACCACCTATTAATCTTTTTTTTTTTTTTTGTTGGACTTATAACTTGTTAGAATATAAGAGTATTGTTAATTTAATATTTGAATAAAATGACAAGAAAAATGTAGAACAAATTTGAGACTGTATTTTACTCCATATATTTAAAACAAATTCATCTCTTACCAACAGTATTTAGGAAAATCGGCATTTGTCTCTCAGTATATAACAGATATCAAGTAGATGTTGAATACACATCACTTACTTATAGCGAATTGATTATATGTCACTCTTTCTATCACTTTGAAAAGAAAAGAAGAAGAAAATTTTCTCAATAATAGCAAAAACCCAACTACAAAACTCAATCTAAAAACTCTTATTTATACTAGATGGAGGAAATATGAAATTAATTGTTATTAATCTCTTTAAAAGCTACCAATTATGCCTTTATAAGATTCAAATAATAGTGAATTTAATCTTTAAAATATCAGAAAATGAAATTTCAAAAGACAAGAAACTCAAAAGATAAATCTGGAAAACAATCCACACGGGAATGTGGATTAGCTTGCACATACTGCAGCACAATGACACAGGAATGTGGATTCAATACTGTATACACACAACGACATAGATAGCCGTGTGGAATCCATACAGGCGTGCCAGACCTCTCGTCGTGTAGAATGACACGGGAGCAACAAATATCAAGTAGATGTTGAACACACATCACCCATTTATACGAACTGATTATATGTGACTCTCTCTATTATTTTAAGAAAAAAAGAAGAAGAAAGAAGAAAATTTTCCAAATAATAGCAAAAACTCAACTACAAAACTCAAACCAAGAACATGGCAATTACCTATAACAAAATCTGATGAGTCTAAATCATTCTTTTTTTTTTCAATATTATTTATTATAATTGATTGAATGCAATAGAGCATGGCAATTACCTTTAATCCTTCAGCCGTGCAATCAGAAACTTGCCACCCATGATCTTGATCAGAGAAAGTCCATGATCCCTTTGAAATATGCCTACACATGCTCTTGAAGTCGCCTGAAGGATTGTCCTTCACCTGAGATTTCTTTATAAAATCATGTCCTCTCTTCAGCACTTGTCCAATTTCTTGAGTGAGATTTGAAGCAAGCAAGGCCTGAATGGCGAAACCGGTATCCCACTGCTGACTTCCGAAACTCTGTAAAAGAGAATGTAGGATTATTTAATGTGGGAAGGAGGGAGTTACTAATTTAAATTACTATTGACCGGCATCTTCATGCCATCTTCAGCAACCTATAAATAATCAGGGACCCTGGCGAGGTGTTTCTTGAAGTAATCGCTATTAGGATCTCCAACCCAACAAGCAAGCATGCATAGCACCTACTTAAATTCAAGCATTAAGTGGGGGCATAATTATCACTTAATCAGAAAGAAAGAGCATATTGTATGCTAATCATTAGCAAATAATATTAAAAATAATTGTCTTAACCTTTTCTACGCAGCCAATAGTAATGTAACGGCTGTTTTCTTCCTTGTAATGAATGTGTTTCATGGTGACTTGAAGTGCCTCGTCTCTGATAATTTTGTTGAAGGGCCAACGAGTCAGAAAAGGCTCCACCAATACGTAAAGAGAATCCCATATCAAGTCTTGAATCAAAGGATGGGGATAGTAGAGATCCTCCTGCAAAATTTAATTAAATCCATGAATAATAAATTATGTATTAGAAATATAAAAATAATAATTTGGATTAAAATTCAAAGATCACTCACTGGGGCATACTGATGACGAGTTGTGGTCCAATTAATTTGATGATACGGTTGAGTGTGGAGTTCTTGTCGCAATTGAAGAATGAGAGGAGTAATTGGGCCAACAAATCTTTTTCCATATAAATAAGACATTGGCATGTAAACCATCCGACAGTAACACCACATTTTGGCTGCATATGTTCCAGTTTCCACCCGTTTATTATTCATTTGAAATAAGAACTGTATCGTCATTTCAAACTCTCTGTTACGTTTATTATTAATCAACACACACACGTATACTCACCTGGATGCACGGGAAGGAATGAAGGAAGAATCCAAAATTCAGGGGGCATTGGGTTGCTTCCAGACCACTCATACACCCCAAGTATCTATGACAGGTTGAATTTTTTTTTTTTTTTAAAAAAAGAAATATATCACAAATTAAATATATATGGTTTTAAGATGGAATTACTGAATGAATATCAATCAAATGATTTAATGAAGAAACTACCGAAAGCCAAGTCATCCAAGTTCGAGCTCAGGCACAAGCGCTGTGTAGACCACCATCAGGTCCTTCCCCAAGAATTCGCATACATATGTAACTCAGAACTGTACAGAACATAGAGCTGCGACTCTCTATGTGTATCCCCCACCCTCCATCTTCATTCTGCATCCATTTCATATATGTTATTTTTCTTTTATATATATGTTTTCATATAATTGGTACGTAACAATAAAAAAGCTATAAAAAAATAATAAAAAAAAAGCTGTACCTGATGACAGTACATGTAACGAAGAATTTCCTTACGATGCTCAGCAGGGAACACAGTGTCCAAATGTCCTGTTATGTACAAACGCATGACTTGCATCCATTCATTCATTCGTGTGGTAAGCAGGAAATAATTAATAAAATGAGAATGGTGGTGGTGAATATAATGCTGACCGAGGGGGGAAGAAAGAATAAGGGCCCAGCATTTTCTGCAGGCCAATGTCCATCAGAAGCCTGCAGAGCCGAAAAGAAGTGAAATGCCCTTCTCAATGCTGCTGTCGCCTTCTCGTATGTTACGTCTTCTTCCTCCCCAATCTTCACTCGAGGTATTGTTTGTTTGAATTCCTTCTCCCTCAGAAACTGTCAAATTTAATGTTTCAGAGACCAAGTCACTGATAAAATGTCACGTAAAAAAGGAACCAAAACCTGAAAACGCCAGAGGAGATCGGCTCAGGGCTTGAGCTGATAACGGTGGTTGTAAAAGTTGAGACGAGCCTGTTCAACCTGGGCAAGCTCCTCAGAAGTCCCAGCATTGGGATCGAATACCCATATCTGCCTACCAACGTAGTTGTTTGTGCTGTATAGATATGGCTCTTTCCCACCCTCCGCAATCTTTAGCCTCCACATTCTTTCTCCTTAATTTCTTGCTCTCTTTCACTTTAATATTTAGTTAAGAATTTGAATTCTCTTTATGGAAATTGGATATATATCTGTGCTGATTTTGTGAATGTTAACAAGGAAAACGGTAAAGGGATCTTAATAGTAGTTTCGGCTAGCAAACAGTGGCGCATCAGAAAATTTGGACAGTAGACCCATATATATAGCATAATTTTCAATTATAAAAATATGCATTCAAAAATAAAACAATAAAATAAGAATTTATAATATTTCTCGATGAGTCTTCATTAACACCATTAAATACATTCTTTCGAATATATAGCATTAAACAATCATTTAACTGCTAATCAGTCATTTTATTTTACAAATCATTTTTTATCAATTTCATTGTCAAAAGTACTCACTTTAAAGTTACTGTAGCTACAGATAAGATTAATAGCAAATATACTAACTCATATATGCTATGGTTTTTTTTAGTTTTTACCATTCTCTTTAAAAGCTCTCTTATATATTCTATTCAAATAAGCAAACATTTCATCTCTATATATATTTATAATTAAATTTTGATAATATATACATTTATAATTAGTTTTTGATAATAGAAATATGAGTTTTTTTTTCGAAAGCCTTTTCCTTAACTAAAAAATTCAATTTTTTAAAATTAATTTTTTAATAAGTTTTACTCTGATATTGTATGAATTTTAAATACTGCAAGATAACATATCACATAATTATTTTATGTTTGAAATGTTTTTGTGTAAATTCCCTAAGATTTTATGTATGGTTGAAAAATATTTTATAAGAGTTAAGCGTTTTTCCTTCTTACCCACGAATGTAATTGTTAGACAACTCGTATATTTAAGCCATATTCTTCCTAATTATTTTGTGAAATATCATTTTTATCAAAGTACTGCATTGTCAGTTTTGTAAAAATTTAGCAAAATTAAAATCTCAAAAAGTTATCGGTAATTGTTTTTTGTGAATAACTGGAAAAAAGTAAGATTTTCTAAGTTTTATTAGGATCTAATTTATTTTTTAATAGAATCCATATTTGAAATATTATATCAATTATTGTAGTTTTAAAAAATTTATAGAATTATTGAACCCCACAAATGTATACGTGCATCCGCCCTGCTAGCAAATTAATGAAGGCAAAAGCTGATAGTAAATAGTCTATAATGCTTTCCTAATGACTAGAATTAGTGTTAGGTTGTTCGTTACCAACGACTGTTGGAGAATCAGTACATTCAAGACATACCATTCCTAATTATTATAGCAAACATCAATTTTATCAAAAAACTAAGAGATGCAATTGTTAATTTTTAAAAAAATTTGGTTCTGACTAGTAAAATTAAAATCTTAAAAAACTATTAGTAATTGTTTTTTAATAATCAGAAAAAACTAGAATTTTTTAATTTTTATCAGGATCTATTTCATTTTTTAATAGAATCTATATTTAAAATACTATATCTATTATTATTTATAGAGTTATTGGACCTGCAAATATATACGTCCCTGCTAGCAAATTAATGAAGGCAAAAGCTGATTGCAACTAGTCTAGCATGTTACCTAATGACTAGTGTCAGGTTGCTGTCTCCCATGTGTAGAGAAATTCGAGCAAGTTAAGTAACATCTCGGGGATAGACAAATTTTACTCATTGAGGCTCCTTTTGTCACTTTTCAGTATTTGTCACATTTATAAAAATTAGTTAATAAAAATTATTTTTTTTTGTCAAAAAAAACCCTAAGATAATTTTTAGAAAAATAATTTTTCTTTTTACAAATCGAA
>CATIWF010028937.1:0-45532 GCA_949630135.1 Balakata baccata
CAAATAATGACTCTATCATATAGAAACACAATCAAAATAGAAAGTGATTCAGCTAGGTTCCTCAATGGAACCAGTTCTAGTCCGATGCCCATATCTTTTTACAGACACCAAATCATGCAAAACTATTTATATATCCATGAATCTAAGAAAAAATATACAACTTTGATGTTTTGTGTTTCTCAAAACTCAGTCTCTATCATGAAGAAAATGGAGCAACAACTGACTGTTGCCAAAACAGAATTCTAGAAGTGATATAGTCACTTTACTACCTAAACCATGATCTAACAACATCCAAATCATGATTATCAATAAAGAAAGTGATGAATAACTCACTTGTGACCAGTTATGGTTGATTTGAGGAAGAAAATTGGAAGAAAAATGAAGAAGAGAAGAAGAAATGGCAACTGGATGAAGAAGGGCCAATTCTGCCCTTTATCATCCAAGTTGCCGACTTACTACTCTCTCTCTCTCTTTTTTTTTTTACTTTTACCTTTTTTTTCTGATATTATTTTTAAATAATTTAAATGAATAATAAATTAATTAAATTATTATTATTTTCTCTACATAATTATAAGTACTTAGTGCCAAAATACTATGTAGTCAAATTGTTTACTTTAATTTAACTATGCTAAATTTCCTTTATTTCAAATGTAATCATTTATTTAATTTCATTTTCAAACTCTTGTGTCCTTATTTAAATTATAACTAGACACGTACGACTTGGTCCTATTGCGATAAACCGACCTGTGTCAAGTCTATCTCGTGAATACATTCACGCCAAAATCCCTACATATGCATGTGTTTCATGTGAATGACATATATATAAAATGAATATGTCCAAATGTAATGCGTGTCATAATGCATGTGGGAAAGTCGAGGATGTTACATGTGGAACCCAATATCATCTTGAATATTGAACCTTTCAAAACTGCTGCTAAGAGGTGGAACTACTTGAAAAAACTCTACAGTCAACACAATATTGCTTGTCAGTTTTAGCTTGAATATGAATTAGCCACTCTACAACAGGGAAGTCTCTCTATTTCTAATTTTTATTCTAGTTTCATGAATCTTTGGGCTGAATATATTAATATTGTTTATGCTATCTTACCCTATGAGGGTTAAAACTGTTCAATTAGTCTGTGAAATTACTAAAAGGGATCAATTTCTTATGAAACTGAGATATGAATTTGAAAGCATCAGGCCCAACCTTATGAACCGGGAACCTGTACCATCCTTAGATAGTTGCTTTAATGAATTATTTCGTGAAGAGTAGCGATTTCTCACTTAGACCATCATAGAACAACAAAAAACTACCTATATTCCCGTGACCTATTGGCTCAAAGCCAAAAGGCAAAGACATGAGCTCTATTCAATGTTTTTATTGCAAAGGATATGTACATTATGCTTAAAATTGTTCAAAAAAATTATACAACTATTGCAAGAAAGATGGCCATATCATTAAAGAATGCAATACTCGACCTTCAAAGAAATTTGAAACAACATATACTACCTTAGTTGGTTCTTTTAGCACTAATGGGACTGTGAATTCAGTACATATGACAAAAAGGTGCTCTTGCTCCTATTCAACATGTGACTCCTGAAATGATTTAACAAATGATCATTTCTGCATTCTCTGTTTTAGGACTCTCAGTTATACACTTCCCTACACTAGCTCCTTAGTACATTGTGTAACACCCTCGATTTTCCCACATATATTATTACATACATTTCATTTGAACATGTACATTTTATAAATGTCATTCACATAAAACACATACATACTGGTGTGAACATGTTCACGAGATAGATTTGATACGAGTCGGTTTATCGCAATAGGAGCAAGTCGTACATGTCTAATTATAATTTAAATAATGACACAAGATATTGAAAACGAAATTAAGTAAAATGATTAAAATTGAAATAAATGAAATTTGGCATAGTTAAATTATTTTGATTGGACAATTTGACTATATAGTATTTTGGTACTACGTACATGTAAATATGTAGAGGAAAAAAATAATTAATTATTATTTATTTAAATTATTTAAAAATGTTAGAAAATTAAAAAAAAGAAAAGAAAAAAAGGTAAGTCAGCAAACTTACCTTAAAGAGTGGTTGGTCCACTTTTGTCCTTCAGTTTGTAGCCTCTTCATTTCCTTCTTTCTCTCAAATTTCTCCAGCAATAAGACCAAGGAAAAGGACCATCTGAAGGTCAGTTATCACCATGAATTGTTAGTTTTAACATATGGTTAATAGAAAATGATTTAGGAGTTGCAAACTACATGATTTCCATGGGTAAGCTGCTTGAATTCTGTTTTCATGGTAGAAATTTAGAGTCCCGTTTTCTTCATGTTAAAGACTAATTCTGAAGAAGCACAAACACCAAACTTGTAGTTTCATGTCTTAAGTTTAAGGCTATATAAATAGTTTTGCATGATTTGGTGTCTGTGGAAAGATATTGGCATAGGACTGGAATTGGTTCCATTAAGGAACCTAGCTGAATTATCTACTGTTTTGATTATGTTTCTATATGATAGAGTCGATATTTGAGGAAACTCAAAACATGAAAGTTGTAGATATATGTAGTTATAACAAAATTTAAGGACTAGATTGTGGACAGATGTTGAGTTATGGGCAAGAGAGTCATATCTGTTCCATATTTGAGCTGTCTGCTTAGTATCTTGTACAACTCCAGTCATTTGTTTGCCAATTTTGAGCTCTTTATAGACATAATCTATAAATGGTCAAAACATGAAATTATAGGTATAGGTCTTAGATAAATTTTGGCATAAAGTTCACCTCAATATGTTATGTATGTTGTGAGTTATAGCCTTCATAAGTCAGACTGGTCCAGATGCCATCCCTATTTCTGACCAGTCACAATTACCCTACCATATGAGGACTTTAGAGGTAGAATGGATGAAAGTTGTCAACATAAAAAATGTTTCATTTTACCATATCTATGTTCATAAAGTTTCATACAAATATGACTTACACATTGTAAGATATGAAAAAGCAAAATTGGTGTCCCAAAACTGCCTAAGGTCAAAAACAGGGTAGAGAACAGAACATGTTTATAAATTGCATAAAATATTCCACAATGGTACAATTGTTATGAAATTTAGATATGTTGTATCTCTACATGTTAGCTTTAATTAGAAATAATAATCATACAAATTGGACTAGTATAGAAAAAGGTATAGGCTACTGAACACATAAAGGTCACACTACCATTATACCAAACCCTAGTTAGTGATCCATATTATGGATATTTCAATTTGTTTAAGTTTCACTAAGTTTATTTAGCAACCAATTGACCAAGTATACATTTAATTAGGCTCATAACATATTGGAGACCCCCAAAGAAGTGAAAGAAAATAAGTTAGAAGCTCAATATCAAAAGAAAAGGCGAGTTTAATTATCAAACGATTTCTTTGGTACGTGCTGCGTGTAATGTGATTATTATATGCTATGTACAATGTGACTTGATTTGCTTTATTTGAATTACATGATTGCTATGATATGGCCAATAAGACTGTATTGAATGTAAAGTACATATTTGGATTACATGTATAGATTTTCTTTGTATAACGCAAAAATTGACTGAAATGTATAATGATTGTTGCAAATGCATATGCATATGGACTTAAAAGGCATTGTGACTAGCTAAATAGCATTGTAAAGCAAAATAAGAGGCCTATGGCCCAAGTAAATGTTCAAAAGCAAAAGAAAAGGCCTATGGCCTAACAAATGTGCAAATGTTACAAATGATCAAGCTAGCTAGCAAATGTTCATATGGAAACCCGGGACAGTGTTTGTTTAGCCTAGTCACAATAAAAAAAGAAAATGACATAAGCATAAGCAAATAAAATATTTACATGATTTAGTATTATATATATTCGTATGATAATGATAAATAGAATGACATGTAAAATGTGTACGAATGACGATTATCACTTATAATTGTGATTGGCTTGGTACTTCAGAAAGTTTTTTATAATTATTTTCATTGAGTTGCAACTCACCAAATTACATCATCTTTTAGGCAAAGAAGAGTAATCAGCTCATTTTGGAGGTGCATACTATATAGAAGACATGGATCACAGGTCACCAGCCGAACCTCACCAATCTCTCTTTTTGCATTACACATATGTATAGGAACATTACGTATATGTTTTGGTTGTATATCTGCATATGTAATATATTATGTTTACAGTCAGGCTGTAATACTATGGAAATTATTAAATATTGCATAGAGATAATGTTATACGATTCAAAAAAAAATATTCCATATTATAAACAGGACTATGTCTTATTCTATGCAATACATGATAACATGATACACGTATAAGTGATAGCCACATGTATAAGGTACTACACTTTGATTATGGGGCTTCCAATCATATGACAAATAATGCTAATTTCTTCACCAACTTAAATAAATATTATGGAAGTCTCAAGATTTATATAGCAGATGGGAATTATTTACCTATTATAGCAACTAGTGATGTTTCTTTTCCTATTACCAATGTATTTATCTCTCCTGGGCTTATAATTAATCTTATTTCTGTTGGTCAATTTTTTGACAATAATTATAAAATGGAATTTTCTAAATTTGTTTGTGTTATACAAGAATAATAATCAGGGAAGATGTTTGCAAGGGGGCCTAAAGTAGGACACATTCTCCCTCTACAATTGTCTTTATCTTCATGTTTCCCTTCATTGTTTATCACTTGTAATTTTGCTCATGTTGATCACCAAGTGTGGCATAAACGCCTTGGACATCCAAACTCTAATGTACTTCATAATTTGCTAAGTTATGTTTTTCTTAGGAATAAAAAGTTACCATCTCTTAGTGCTATCCAATTTTATTGCAGTTCCTATAGGCTTGGCAAAAGTAAAACTTTGTTATTTCCCACTCACACACCAAATGTTGTCCAACCTTTTGATTTAATATATAGTGATGTTTAGGGTATGGCACCAGTCACTTCTTATGCTAATTACAAGTACTTTGTCACTTTTATTGATGATTATAGTCGTATTACATGGATTTATTTCTTGCATTTTAAAGATGAGGTATTTTCTTTTTTAAAATTTTTTCATGCATATGTTCAGTCCTAATTTTCTGTTAATATCAAAATTCTTCATTTTGACAATGGGGGTGAGTACATGTCTAATCTATTTTAGGAATTTTTGCAAACTAATGATATAATTTTTAATGATCTTGTCCTTCAACCCCATAACAAAATGGATTGGCAAAAGAAAAAAACTGTCACCTTCTCGATATTGTACGCACTCTTCTATTAGAATATTTTATGCCCTCTCGTTTTTGGTGTGAAGCTCTTTCAACTGTTACCTCATCAATAGATTGCCTTCTCTATTATTAAATAATGACTCTCCTTTTACTCGATTATTTGTTCATTCCCCAAATTATTCTCACCTTTATACTTTTGGTTGTATATGTTATGTTCATCTTCCACCTCATAAATGCACAAAACTTACAATATAGTATGTTTAATGTGCTTTTCTAGGATATTTTGTACACTAAAAAGATTTTCTTTACCATGATCCTAATCTACATTGTATTCGAGTTTCCCGTAATATTACTTTCTTTGAAAATGAGTATTTTTTTTTACTCACCATGATCCTCATTCTCTTTCATTTTTAGTTTTACCATTATTTACTAACTCTACTGCAGATTTTATATCTTCTAAGCCTTTTATTGTGTATCAACGATGCATGTCTAAACCATCTTATCAATCTTCCACACCATCTAGGCCTCTTTGATCATTCTTTGACTGTTGATCCTGTACAAGCAACTGAACCAGCCCCTCACAGACAAAGTACTCAAGTTAGTAAGCCCCATATAGGTATGGTTTCACATCTCTGTTATCCTTAATAACCATCTTGTCAAGCTTAATAGACTAAAACAAAACTCAAATTGGGTCATAACCATCTTATCAAGCTTGGTAGACTAAAACAAAACTTAGATTGGGTCATAACCATCTTGTCATCTGTAAAACCCCTTGGTAGTAAGTTTGTTTTTTATCACACTTTGGTTTGATGGATCTATAGACCATTATAAGGCTTGATTGGTGGTAGTTGGCAACAAGCAGGAGTATAGACTAGACTATGATGAGACATTCATACCATTCGCCAAGATGACCACTGTACGAATAATATTAGCCCTTGCTACATCTCAATCATAATCTTTACATCAAATGGATGTCATGAATGCATTCTCACATGGTGATCTCAAAGAGGAAGTTTACATGAAATTTCCCTATGGTATGCCTACTTCCTCACCTAAGGATGTTTGTAAACTCAAATGCTTTTTGTATGGCTTGAAGTAAGCACCACAGGTATGGTTTGAAATGGTTAGATCCACAATCCTTAATTTTTCTTTCACTCAAAGTCAGTATGACTCCTCTCCCTTTTTACAACGAACATCTAAGGGCATAGTTATCCTCCTTGTTTATGTCAATGACATTGTTGTCATTGGTTCTGATGAGGCAGCCATCTCTACCGCTAAGAAAATATTGCATTCTACTTTCCACATGAAAGATATTGGTTTGCTCACTTATTTTTTTGGGGTTAGAAATGTATCATTGGCCTCAAGGTCTCTTTCTTAATCAATACAAGGATATTCTAGATTTGGTCAAGCTTACTGGGTTTCACAACTACTACTCCCGTTCATACCCTCATGGAAATTAATATGAAATATCGTCGAGACAAAGGGAAGCTTCTTGCGGACCCTGCTTTATATCGGAAGTTGGTTGGTAGTCTTATCTATATAATTATTACCCGTTTAGACATCTCTTATGCTGTCCATACTATCAACAAATTCATGCAAGCCCCACAATATCTCTATCTCTCAACAGTCCGACACATCATTAGATATATCCTTGGCACACTTAGTCGTGTTTTATTTTTTCCAATAGGTTCTTCACTCCACTTAAAAGCATATAGTGATGTTGATTGGGACAACTGCCTAGATACTAGAAAATCTACTACATAATGGTGTATATTTCTTGGTGATGCTGTTATATTTTGGAAATGCAAGAAGTAAGAATTTATCTCCAAGTCACCAACTGAGGTAGAATATCGTGCCATGTCTGCTGCATGCTATGAGATCATTTGGTTACAAGGTCCCCTCATAGAACTTGGTTTCTCCCAAATTCGACATACTCCACTACATATTGACAACATAAATGCCATCCAAATTACTAGTAACCCTGTCATCCATGAACGGATGAAGCACATAGAGGTTGACTACCACTCTATTCGAGAGGCCTATGATCGCTAAGTCATAACACTACGACATGTGTCCACCTCGTTCCAAATTGTAGATATCCTTACCAAACCATTGACATGTTAGGGCCATAATAAAGACTTATTGGTATTAATTTGAGGGGGATGTCAAAGGAATGAGTTAATTGGTTATTTATGGGAAGCATATTTTATTCCATGTATAACTTAGTCAATTATCTTTATGATTGTAAATCATTTATTCTTGCCTTAACTAGGTAGATGTGCATACGGTAACTTTGCTAATTTAAGGGATCAATAATATCTTTGTATATGGTAGTATAGCTTTTGTAAAGACTGAAAATCAGCATGTATTACTAGTATATATATAATGAGTATATTCTTCCAAAAGGAAAACACGTTTTTTTTTGCTCAAAATTCTCTAAGTTTGTTAACACAAAGACCTCTTTGATGGAGATCATACCCAATTTTCATAAGTGAACTGTAATACCTCTTTACCCTACATTTGATTAGTAAGGTAAATGTATGTTACCAGTTTATCTGTCTTAAATGATCTGTCAGATTAAAATATTTATTATTATTATTATTATTATTATTATTATTATTTTCATATCTATAACCATTTAATTGATTAATAAATGTATACTATAAAAAAAACATTACTTTATATCTTGATATGAAATATATATTTTAACATTAGAATTTCTACTTATTATTGTACTTATGTACCCCACTACATACACTACATGAGAAAATCTTGATAATTTATTATAATGCTTCTTCAAAATATACCAAAATAAATTTGGAGCTTTAAGTTGCCGTCCATGTGAATTTTTTTCTTTTTCTGACAATTAATCTAATGTTCCAGACATTTTATTTCTACGCGAGGAAAATTTACCCGCGCTAAGCTAATAGCTTAGTAGTGCTTCATAGGATAATAATCATACATACGATGCATTTATAAATTTTATACATGTCATAGCATAATACCAATATCACAAATAATATTTCACATATATTCACAAATTAAATATGTCATGTAATTTAACTTGTAAAAATGCGATCTCATTCTTTTATTATCTTTATTTATAACATTTACTTTTTGTTATTTTTAGTCAAGCCCATAACACTTATGTTTGAACTTATTAGTAGGAATATAGGGATTTGCCATTCCCGGCCTTTTTATAATATTACCATTCTCGATACTTGTATTTGTTGCCATTACCGGCTTTCTTTTATTTGCTATTACCGGATTTTTTTTTCGATAGTCATTTTCAGCTTCTATTATTTTTATAGCACGCATTTCTTTTTTCCTTTATTGACATGCCAACCTATTATGTATTCTAGTTCAAGCCTAGGTGTGTTTAGGCTTCGATATAATTACTACAATATTTGGATTATTGACATTATATGTACACTTATAAATATATGATGCCCATATGTACAATTGAATATCAAATAACTAACAATTATTACATGCAAAACATGCCATATATAAAAAAAATATCACAAAACAAACTTTCTCATGCATGGTAAATTTAGGCCCTGGGTTTGTGACTTAATTTCGGTCCATTTACACTCATAATCTGACTTTTGTAACCTTCTAACGTTTTATGCCTTGTTGTCTTACTTTAAAATTCAATAAAAATTATCTCAATCCGAGTTTTCTACTAAAAGTTATGGTCAAAATACTAGGTAGTGTTCCAACATATTTTACCGAGTATTTTTATAGTACTCTTATATCCGAGCTTTTGTGACCGAATTTTGACATAGATACAAGCTGAATTTCAATTCATTATCTTCATAATATTTTTAGCTTTATGTCTTAGCTATCATTTCCAATTTGTTTCAGGACAATCTAACCTATAAGGATTAAGTTATGGTCAATTTAATTAGAACTGTTCTAGTGCAAGTGCAACAGGGCACTTGTAGAGTTCATTGCAATTCAAGTATTTCAATAACCTAATTCATTTATATCATATCCAAAATTTCCATATCACATCACCATGTATAAAACTCAATATTCATATTACTTTACTATAAATTATATTGGCAACCATTTTTCATACAAGGTATTTTCCAAGTCACATACAAGTATACATTTCATACAAATTTTACATTTTATGGCGTATACAATTTTTATCCAAAGAGCACTTACCTATGCAGTTCAAAATCCTTCTCTTTTCCTTCTTTTTCTTATCTTTCTAGGTAGCCTTTCCCCTGCCTTTCTCTACCTTAACAAAAGAAAAAAAAAGAAAACAACATGTCACTAAATGTCACATTCAACCATTGTTTATACATTAACATTAAGTAATGATCATAATGCTCCTCTACCCTTTTCCATAACTTCATTTCTTCCTCTCTTTACCTTATATAAATTCATATTAACCTAATGTCATTCCCTCCATTTAGGACAACTAAAACAACCCCATCTATTCCAAGTCTTTTTCCATAAAATTCAACATCAACTAGTCATATACCCAACATCAACACTTATAATCATCTTCCCAAACATATCCCTATCATAGGGCAGCCCCTTCCTCTTCATTTTAGTTTATGTTTCATTTGTTTACAAGTTACAAAATCAACCTCCATGATCATCTAAACCAAATTCCAATACAATCCAACTCAATCCTATACTTCTTCCCTTTCCGACACAACATCAACACAATTTCACAACTTCAAGCAAAACCCTAATCTAACACTTCCAAGCACAACATCCAATAATAAGTGTCTCAAATAAATGCAATAAGGTTGAATTTAAGAAGAATAAATTCACCTAGATGGATCTCCAAACTTGGCTAAATTTTCCCAAAATTCTTCTTCCTTTTCCATTTTAACTCACTTTTATGGTAGGATTTCTCTAATTCTTTGGTTTCTCTCTCTTAAATTCTTCCTTTCCACTCTTTTGGAAGCTTGATGGAATAAAAATGGAGGATTTGGGAAGGGTTTGGTCGGCCAAAAGGGAGAGGAGAAGAAGAAGATGAAGACTTTTTGGATATATGAAGAAAATGCCACCAATTTTGACTTTTATACTAAGTTTATAGTTTGTGGGTTCCACTAATTAGTTTAATCTTTCTTTCTATTGGTCCATTAACCTAATTAATCTTGATTAAAATTTAATTATGAGAAATTCCACTTGTACCGCAAATTTCCTATTTTTTACACATTTTTCCCCCAATAATTTCAATAATATTGTTTTTGTCCATAATGAAATTTTTAAATTTTTCCTAATTCTTCCACCAATCTTTTAATTCCATATTATTAATATCCCTACTTATTTTCCCTCATAATTTATCATTTTTCCATGGGTCCAAATTTAGACTCCGACCAGACCGGTACGATCAATTATGGTTACGCGTGATCAGGACCTAAATCGCTGGACGTTACATAAACCGCAGTGTGTAATCAACCACACTCCATAATGCCCATTCAAACAACATTTTTAATGTTAATTTACTATATGATTGGTGGGAGTTCTAAGGTTTCGGGATTTGGATACCATTTATGACTTTTATGAGAATATACCTTTATAGAAATTTCTAAAAATTATGGATTTAACTCCAAATTTAGGGGATTTATTATAGAGGTGCTTTAAAGGCAATCACTTTTAGTAGTTATTGCGAAATTTCATTAAGAATGAATAAAAGGCATTTTTTCATTTGTTTGATGTTCAGTACATTTATTAATGGACTAGATCTTATATCAAATTGTGAAATCCATGATATAAATATCGTATGAAGGAAATCACGATGTGATCATAATATTGAGATTTCTATCATATGCAATTATGTTTATATCTAACTAATTCCTAGTCATAGGATCAACAGGATGGGATATTGTTGATCTGGACAGACTAGCATATATTATATTCATTGATTGGATCAAGCAATATATCTTATAATATGTAGATAAGAGATGTTTAGAGTTAACATGTGGATGTTTGCTAGCGCAGTCAAATATATTGGATGACCTGCTATTAGACATCACATGAATCCTCTATTCTATGTCAGTGATAGTCTCATCATAGCAATAGTGCAAGTGTCCTGAGACTTGATATGCTCAATGTTATCTTGGATACTGATTCCATATTTTGACTTTATTCCTTGTTGTCTAAGGAGAGGTTGCTCATAGGGTGGTAATTGGACAGTTTGAGGTATTCGAAGGTAGTTGAATAGCCAACAAAGGATTAACCACTCCTGATAGAAGGAGTGTATACTTGCGACCTTTTGTCGAGATTATTACTTGGAAATCTTTGGCCAGAGTAGAAATGTCATGAAGATAGTCTTCAGTGACATATATGTAAGAGCAATGAGTCTCAATGACAAGATCTAACATTGCTTAGACTAGATATGATGTAGTCAATCTAGTGGGAGCTGACATAAAGTCCCTACTCTGAACTGAGTAGGGTATAGTGAGGTGAAGCGCTGAATTGCATGAATATTTATCTATAGAAAGGTTTATAGTTAGACTATTGACTTTTTGGTCAATTGGAAATCATGATGTATTGTTAAATTCCACTCATAATCTGCTCGAGATCAAGTGTTGATTTGAGTGGCTATCATAGCAAGGAACCTAAAGATCACACGCATTGAAGATGTGAAGAAAAAGTGAAATGAGCTCTGGATTAGATCCAAAACGAAGAGAAAATCTAGGTCAGGACAAGTTTGAGTTCTAAAAAGGTTTTCCACTTGTGAACTTATCACTATCGTGAAATTGCCCATTGCAAGAGCAAAAAGTTACTATATTAGAATCGCACAAGTTCCTGATTGTGATAATGGTTTCATGATTGGGAACCTCTCGATTAATGCCATACTGTGAGCACGAATTGAGATTCATGATAGTGAAGGGTGCCTGTTTAAGAATCCTAATCTAATTTAGAAACTTGAACGGGCATTCGGTGGTTTTGACCCTAACACATTTAGAAGGACTATAAATAGTCCCTTCATAAAGTCTCCACATGTTGTCTTCATAAGAATTGCTTGCAAAGCAATTAACACCTCTCAAAGGTTGTCAAACTCAGTCTGAACAATGAACCGGAAAAGACAGAGGGTCAAGGGTTTAAGGTTGGACTGGGGTTGAACCGGTGAAGTAATTTTTTTTAAAAAATATAGTACTAATATAAAATTGAAATAATTAAATGAATATTTTTAATTTAAATATATATTATTGATATCTAAAATATAGTGTTATATATATTTATGTACAACATATAATACACTAAGACCACGTTTGGTTCATGAAATAGAAGAATATGAAATAAAATTGTAATTCTTAAGGAATATAATAGATATTCCTAGAATAACTACTCGTAAATAATTAATATTTTATGCTTTGCTTCAAAAGTCTAGATTAACTATTCTTAAATAAAATTATAATTTAATATGATATATATTAATAAGTACAGTGGCGATAGATAGTGGGTAATGATAATAAGTAGTGGTGGTGGTGATGATAGGAGGGTGGTGGTGGTTATGGGTGGTTGGTGGTGGTGGATGAATAAATGGTGGTGGATGGATGAATGGTAGTGGAGGTGGTGGTAGTGGTGAGAGGTGGTATTATTTGAGGTGTGGAATCGCTATTATTTACTTATCATGGAATGTGTATTCTATGAAATTGAAGAATAATAATTCTATAGAATAGCTATTCTTTGATTAAATTTGAACTAAAACATGGAATAACTATTCTGTATGGAATAACTATTATATTCCTTACCTATTCCATGAACCAAACATAGCCTAAGAGGTAGGTGGTTTGGTGGTTAAATGTTCCAATTTCATCTAAGAATGCTAGAGATCAATTCCCAAAAATTCCAATTTCATGTGATTTTTCATTATTTTCCAAGGTTTCTTGAATCAGTTGAAACCGGCCGGGTTGACTGATTTCCAATTCAACCGGCTAGTTCACTTGTTTTTTGACAGATCAATATCATCCTCGGTTTTGGCACTGAAAACTGATCAACCTAATGACCAGTTCTTGATTAAACCAGTTGAACTGGCCAGATCAGTCTGGTTTTTCCAACCATATACCTCTCTCTCAAAGAGCAATCAATATTACTAGCATAAAGCTGATTGTTTAAGTCATCTCCAAAGCGGTGTTCTTCCAAATACTTTCGCATGGATAGTGTTAGAGGTGATGCAGTTGGATTAATGTGGTTTATGACAACTCGGTAAAAAGGAATTCGAAGAACAAGTCTTTAATTTTAAAGAAAATGATCTTCAAATCTTGTATGGTCAATTAATTGTAATAACGTAGGCCGATTCCAGTTTGGGTTTATAAATAAAATTTTAATTCTTCCGCTATCATTGTATGTGATACAATATTGAAATCCAATAGGATTGTGGTCATCTAGGTACATCATGAATATGAACTCTTATTTTATATTTGATCTTTGTTGGCTATTTTACAATCAAGCGTAGTATGAAGAGTCTAGTATATAGTACTTAAATTTTACTTCAGTACTAATTTGGGATGACAGTAGCATATGCTTATATTGATCTTGTATTATGTATTATACATAATTCAAGATGATGGAAAATTAACAACTTCTCTAGCAACTTTTTTTTTCCTTGGTTAATCGGTTATTAAATGTCTTGTGGATCCAAGAAGAGCATGTAAGAAATTTTAGACAATATACATGGTTAATTGATATTAGTTGTACCAGTCACATGGCTAAGAAGGAAGGCATGTTCCTAAAGCTGGATAGATCAATCAATACAAAGTGACGCCAAGTTTAGAGTAAGGGAAGAGGCATAGCTGTTGTTTAGACCAACAATTGATTTATTCAAAATGTGATGTTCATTTCTTCCCTAGCTAAATTCTGTTAAATCTACCTTGAATGGTTACAAATGGCTATCAATTTACTTTCAACTTCAAGGATCAGCACTACTATATTTCTGCTAAAAACAGTCAACTAATAGTCATCCATTTGCTTTCAAAGATCAGCGCTACTATATTTTTGTAATAACAGTCAACTGATGTGTAAAGTTGCTATGGTTGATAAAATGTGTTCCTTGAAAGATTGTTTATTACATTTTCAACATGCTAAATCAGATGACTCATTCTTGGCAAATTATTATATGAATCCAATGAACTATATTCATTATTATTCGCATGCAAATTTATTCTTAGTTGTAATCAATTTTTCTTCTAGTTTTTTCGGTGACTTTGAATTTTTTTTAAGTTTTTTTAATGAATATGTGTGCAAATAATAATGAACATAAAATATATTATAAATAAAATTGATTATATATAATGATGAATCTACTTCTAGATAATAATGAATATACAATCAAATAATAATAAAACATTAAGTATATTATAAATGAATTGATTCAAATAATAATGAATCTGCATGCAAATAATAATGAATATACAATCAAATAATAATAAACATATAATCAAATAATAATGAACATAGAGTACATTCTAAATGAACCTTATTATAAATAATAATTAATCTATTTACAAGTTTAATGAATATACAATGAAATAATAATGAATATACAATTAAATGATAATAAACATAAAATATATTCCAAATGAACTTAATTACAAATAATAATAAACCTACTTATTGATAAAATTATAAGATGGATCCCTATCATGGTGGATCAGGTGCACTCTAGCTTGCTGAAGTGTGTGTTGTTATTAGTTTTGCTTCTTTCTTTCTTTTCTTTTTTTTTTTTTTTCTCAATTTCATTTTCTGTTTCAGTTTTTAAAAAATGTGACATAATTATTCTATTTCCATTCAATGAACTTAGATCAAATAATTAATAAGCATGTGCACTCCTTTTGCTTTCTTATTTAAATTTATTTTTTGTCAATAATTTTAATTTTTTTATTTCTTCAGACATATTTTTTTATCATTATTTTAGATCTTTAATATCAAAACACCGCGACTATTTTTTATTTATTAAATTTGAATTTTTAAAGAAAAATTAAATTACCAAAAATTTATAAACTATGGGTTCATTTAAAATTTTCAAAATTTAAATTACCAACAATTTTCAATTTTTTGTTCAGTTAAAAAATTTAATGAATGTGCACTTATTCTATAATGAACATACTCTTACTATGTAATAAACATGTATGATTTAATCTGCAATTTATTAGTTAAAAAATTTAATGACCCTGCACTTACTTTGTAATAAACCTGTATAATTTAATTTACAATTTATTAGTTAAAAAATTTAATGAACCTACATTTACTTTGTAATAAATCCATACTTACTTCGTACCTGTATAATTTTAATCTATAATTTATTTCATGAATCTCATGTGAAAAATGTAATGAATATGTAATTCCTACATGATAAATCTGTAGTCAATAAGTAATGAACATGTAATTACTATATGATGAATCTTTTGTTACTAAGCAATAAACCTGTATGATTTAAATTTTTGCAATTTATTATATGAATCTCAAGTGAAAATATAATGAACCTGTAGTTACTAACCAATGAATATGTGTTGTTCAAATTTATAATATCTAAATTATTTGGCAATGAATCTTATGTTTGATAATAATGAACCTATAATTTTTAAAGAATGAATCTATATATTTAAATTGATATCATGAATCTCAAATTAAAATATAATAAACATGTACTTATTATATAATGAACCTGTAGTAGTTAACAAATGAACATGCGTATGCTGAGCACTCAAAAGAAATTTGTAAATATTACAAAATTGTCACCATGTTTTGATAGCTATATATGTTTGCTTTATTTACAAAATTGTCACCGTATTCTTATTGCTAAATAAAAAGTCTCACACATGTAATGGGCCCCTAGTCCACATTACTACATAGATAGGGGTCCATCGTATGACAATTGTGTGGGACTTGCTAGAAGCTTGTGATGACATTTTGGAGCTAGTAAAGGAAAATTATGGCGAGGCTAACAGAAGTACCCGCTTTAACTATTTCAAATGAAAGTGAAGGAAGGTCAAAATGTTAGTGAACATGTTGGTGAGATGATAAGGCTTATGTATTACCTTAAATATCTTAATTTCTTCATGGTATGACAATTGTGTGGGATGTGCCCACTTTCTCTTCTTTTCTTTTTTTCCTTTTTCATTTTCCAATAAACATTAGTTATGCGAAGGAAATGTCGTATCAGGGAGTTAATAAGGCATATGCATGTATAGATTGAAGGTGGGGCAGTTTGTGGTACTATTAGTTGCAAAAATCTCTAAGGCAACTATTTCCAGCAGGTTCATCATGGAGGGAAAAGGACAAACTAGAGCTGGTGCATATTAATATCTGAGGCCAAATAACTAAATCCTTTAGTTAGAATAGGTATTTTTGTATTCTTTACTATGATTGCACCAGGATGATATAGATCTACTTTCTCTAGAGTGAGGAGCAAGTTTTGGGGTGTTCAAGAGTTACTTAAGGCAGGTTGTAGATAGGAAGTTGATTGATTACGTTGATAGATTGGATTATGATCCAGTGATTTGAAAAGCACCACTACTTATGTTTCTTCTATGATTATGTTTTTTGTAAGATGTCTAGAGAAAGTGGGATATGGTAGCTCAGTTAAGTACAGGAGTTAAGTATATGACTAATGTTACTACTAATCAAGCCATATGGCTAAGGAAAATGAAATTTGATTTTTAACAAAATCCACAACAAAATCAATTCTTTATGTAATAGAACAAAAAATGGAAGATGTTGATGTTTATTTACTATGAAGAGTACATGCATATGTTAGAGAAATGCTCTAAAGTCAATCACCTTTCGCACTTATTGTACAAACTCATTTTATATAAATAAAAGACATTTTCATTTAATAGATATTCATTTGCATTATGAATTGATTAGATCTTAAATCAATTAATGAAGTCCTTGATATAAACATAGCATGAAGGAAATCATGATTAGATCATAATATTAAGATTCCTATCATGTACAGTTATGATTATATCTAAACTATCCTTGGTCATAGGATCAATAAGACTAGATATTATTGATCTAGACAGACTAGCATATGTTATACTTCTTGATTGGATCGATCAGTAGATCTCATAATCTATAGACATGAGATGTCTAGAGTTAACATGTGGATGCTTGCTCGAGTAGTCAAGTTTATTGGATGACCTGTTATGAGACCATCATATAGATCCTCTATTATATATCAGTGATAGTCTCATCATAGCAATGGTGTAAGTATCCTTAGACTTGAGGTACTCATAGTTATCTTGGACACTAATACTGTACTTTGATTACATTCTTTGTTACCTTAAGAGAGGTCGCTCATATAGTGGTAATTGGGTACAACTTGAGGTATTCAAAGGTAGTTGAGTAGCCAACAAAGGATTCACCACTCTTGATAGAAGGAGAGTATACTCATGGCCTCTTGTCAAAATCATTAATTGAGAATCTCTAGCCAGAGTGGAAATGTCATGAAAATAATCTTCAGTGACATATCTAAAAGAGTAATGAGTTTCGAAGACAAGATATAACATCACTCGAACTAGATGTGATGTAGTCAATCTAGTGGGAGCTAACACTGAGTCCATGTTCTAAGCTGAATGGGGTATAGGAAGGTGAAAGGACGAATTGCATAGACATTTATCTATGGAAAGGTTTGTAGTCAAATTACTGACTTTTCAGTCAATTGGGGGTCATGATGTGTTGTTAAATATTGCTCATGACTTGCTTGAATTCAAGTATTGATATGAGTGGCTAACATAATTGGGAACCTAATGGTTCACACGCATTGAAGGTGTACGGAGCAAGTGAAATGAGCGTTTGAATTGGATCTAAAACTAAGAGAGAATATCTGAGTCTAGGCAAAATTATGAGTGAGAAAAGTATAATTGCAAGCACAAATAGTTTCTCAATCACGATACAATTTTCACTATTGTGCTTTTATCCTTAATGGTCTCGATTGGGAACCTCGCAATTCATACTAAATCGTGAGGTTGATAGTTCTTTCATGATCATGATTCGTGTTTGATAAGAACCCTAATCAGATTAGGAAACCTAAAATGTGGGATCCGAACCCTATTCCCTTAAGAGAGTATGTATACTCTCTTTAGAGATAGAAAAAGGGGCTACAACTTCAGAGAACAAAAGGGTTTGTTCTTCCTTCTCTAAGGTTACAACCCCCAACCCCCCCTCCCCCCCTTCCTTTTTTTTTTCCTCTAAAGAGATTATATATTCTCTTAAGGGAATAGGGTTAGGATCCCACATTTTAAGTTTCCTAATCTAATTAGGTTTCTTATCAGACATGAATCATGATCATAAAAGAATTTTAGCTCTTGTGATTTAGTCTGAATCTCGAGATTCCCAATCGGGACTATCCTAGACAAAAGCGCAACAGTGAAAAATGTGTCACAATTGCAAAACTATTCATACTCGTGATTATACTTTTCCTGCTTGCAATTTTACCTAGACTCAAATTTTCTCTCTCTATTTTGAATTCGATCTAAAAGCCCATTTCACTTCCTCTGCCCACCTTCAATATGTGTGACCCTTTAGGTTTCTAGTTATATTGGCTACTCAGATTAACACTTGATCTTGAGCAAGTCATGAGCAGTATATCTTGAAAGAGCCGTTTTCCACCCTTCCTGCTAGAGATGCTTATGTTACGAACAATTAGCATACAAAAAGCTTTTGGATGATAGTGAATGGTTCTATGTCATCCAAACTTCCAAATAGCACAAAAATAGATGAAGATACCATTATGTATCGTCTGAGGGAGATGGATAATAAGCAAGCTCACATCGAGTGGTATGAGATATCTATATGAGAGTACAATTATATTCCTTATAATATTTATGGATGACATATTAATTATAGGGAATGATGTCTTGGTGTTTCAAACCGTTAAAGTTTGGCTTTCCAAGAATTTCTCCATGAAAGACCATAGAGACACAACATATATCTTGAGGATAAAGATCTATAAAGATAGATATAAAAGGTTGCTTAGTCTTTCTCAATCTATATACATAGACAAGATGCTAAGGAGATTTAGCATGGAGCAGTCTAAGAAAGAGTTCATTCCTATGACACATGAGATTACTCTTTTAGAGTCTATGTGTCCAAAAACATATCATGCCAATCATCATCTCAAGACACAATAACCACCATTTCAAAAATGCAAACATCATGAGTTTAAGAATAAACATGCATATATGTACTAACCTCAAATGAAGCCTTAAAAATCTTAAGCTCTCAAGCTTACTCTTCCCTTTGGAGGTTACTACCACCCTCTCTATTACCTAACAAGACATTAACATGCCTCTTTTAGGCCAAAGAACTAACATATGTAGCATAACCCTACTCTTTAAACATAAACTCAACTTTAACTATCAAACTATTCTTTCTTCTTTTCTATAGGGTTTTGGGCTATATAAGTGATTTTTCCTTTAGTTTTTAGTGATTTTGGCTTCTTTTGAGTGAAAGATGGTGGAAAATTGGAAGGATGAAGAGGGAGCACGAATTTGGGTGGAAAAGTTAGGGTTTGGGGCTGATGTTAATCAGGAGAAAGAAGGGTTTTTATACTTTGGTAAAGATATCACTTTGATCCCTCCTTGTTTTTGCTAAATATCCACTTTAAACCTTAGCTTTTACTTCTTTTTTATAACTTTTCTCAACTTTATATCTTTTAATTAAATCATCCACAATAAAAATAAAATATTTTATTAATCTTAAACCCCAATTTTAGACTTTGATAATATTAATTGCAGCAATTAAACATATTAATTATTCGGACCTAAATTACGGACATTACAGTGACCTTATTTCTTTTTATTGGGTTGTGGCAAACCATCAACATCCTAACTTGGATGTCTCTATCGATATCCTTGTGAGGATGAAGGAAACTAGCAATGGCAATGGGTGAACAAACAACCAAGGTGCTAGTATGGTTGAATGTTCAAGAAAGAAGAAGAATAAGAGAATTAATTCTAAATTAATTTTCTCTAATGTGGGCTGCTATATTTTTGGCCTTACAATCCCTTTTATATATGTATTATATTTGCCCTAGGGCATATGGAATCAAATTCCAAATAGAATACATAAAAAAGAGTCCAATTTGAACAAGGAGAACCCAATCAACAGGCTGCTGGCTGCACAGGCCTGCAGCAAGGGCTTGTAGTTCACATGCCTGCTGCACCTCACTCGGGCACACAGCTAGCTCGCTAGCCCAACCCACTTTCGTGCTCACATTAAGCATCTCATACTCACGATGCCTTTTACGTCTAGGAAACTTTTCCACGTTCGTTAAACTGCCAATCCAAATTTTCTCTCTTAAACTTGGATAAAATCCAAGGCCCATTTTACTCTTTCATCACACTCTTCTATGCGTATGACCCAATAAGTTCCCAATTATATTAGCCACTCAATTTATCATATAATATTGAGCAAGTCAAGAGGTGTCTATCCATATATCATGACCTCCAATTAACTGGAAAGGTCAATGGTATGACTTAAACCCTTCCATAGAATAATTATCTGTGCAGTTTATTCTTTCACCTTACTATACCCCACTTCATTCAAAGTATGGACAATGTGTCAACTCCCACTAGACTGACTACGTCATACTAGTCCAAGTGATGTTAGTTTCTTGTCCATAAGACTCATTACTCTAATAAGATATGTTCTCAAAGACCATCTTCAAGACATGTCCATCTCGTGCAAGGATTTCTGAGTAATGCTTTCCATAAGAGGCTACATGTATACTCTCCTTCTATTAGGAGTGGTGAATCCCTTATTGGCTACTCAACTTCTTTCGAATACCTCAAGCTATACCCAATCACCTCCCTAAGAGCGACCTCTAAGAGGTAACAAAGAACTGAGTCAAAGTATAGAATCAGTATCCAAGATAACCTTAAGCACCTCAAATCTAATGATTCTTGCACCTTTTTTATAATGAGACTATCACTGACATATGAATAGATAATCTATGTGACTGTCTTATGGCAAGTCATCCAATGTACTTGGCTACACTTAGCAAGCATCTACATATTAACTTTAAACATATCATGTCTATAGTTTATGAGATCAACTACTTGATCCAATTAAAAATTATAACATATGCTAATCTATCTAGATTAACAATGTCCCATCTTGTTAATCCTATGACTAAGGATAATTTATATATAAACACAATTACACATGATAAGAATCTCACCATCATGATCTCATCATGATTTCCTTCATGTTGTGTTATGTATCATGGATTCATGCTGTGTTATATATCATGGACTATATCATTTGGTTTAAGATATATATCAATTCATGTATACATGAATACTAATATAATACAAGAATGTCTATATGTATGTGTACATTAAGTGACTAAATTGATTGCCTTTAGGGAACCTCTCTAACATATCTTATATTCTCAAAGATTTTGGTATTCCAGTTTTCTTGCCTATTCAGCTACACTGTGATAACAAAGGCAACTCTGCATATAGTAGCAAACCCAGTGTTCCATAAAAGAGTAAAGTACCTAGACATTGACTACCATATTATCTGGGATAAGGTTAAACAAGGCTTTATCTCCACCTCCTATGTTTCTACTTTTGATTAACCAACATATGCCTTTACTAAGGCTTTATTTGCTCTATAGTTCTATAAGACGTTATCCAAGTTAGGCCTTACAGACTGCTTTTAGGCCAAAAACTTGAGGGGAGGATGAAGAATATGTGAAGGTTTGCTCATTGCTCAAACTTAGTGAAGTTGGGCTATTGCACAAGCAACTTGCTTTAGCTTCTTCTAGCTACATATGAGCAAACTTTGTTGTACTAGTGGTACTATGCACTGGCTTTAGCTACTTCTTGCTACATATGAGCAAACTTTGTTGTACTAGTGGTGCTATGCAAATAAAGGCTGTTGTATTAACTAGTGTTACAAGTTTTTTAGCTTATCAATTTAGAGTTATAGAGCTAGAGACAGAGCATATAGGAGTAGCTATTGCAAGTGCTACACGTGTCTCTTATTAATGTATACTTTGATCTAACTTATTGTAATAACATAATAGTTGAGTTTAGCCTAGTGAGATGGTTATTTTTGTAGTAATATAAGTAGCTATTAACTGCTTAGCTTAGAGTTCGTTACCTGTAAAATTTCTTCTTCCATTGAGAGAATTTCTCTTCATTGTTCTCTTGTATTGAGAATTTTGATTTGATATTGTTTTTTTTTTATCACTTTTTCACGTTTTCATAAGTCCTCCATTAGATCATTCCTAATAATATTCTCAATTATATTATAAAAAATTCACTTCTTATTTTAGTTTGTTTTGAAAATTGTGTGCGCTCTAACAATACTATTTATTTCACTTCTTATTTTAAATTTTTATTAATAAAACTATTTAGAAAAAAAATAAAGAGAGAGAGATTAAGAGATAAAAAAGAAAATATGAAAGAAAAATAATAAAATATTACTTAAAAGTTTCTACTGGCTCTTAATCTGAGGAGGAAGAATGTAAATTTTATAGAGTTAGATAATTAACGAGAAAGATATAAATACTATTAAAAGGTATAAAATTCCCTAAATTTAAATAAAGAGAAAAATATAGAAATTATTTGGGATGCTCTTGGCAACTAATAAAGCATTTGGCAAATGCTCATGTAGCCATAATTAAGCTCTTGAAAATCTTTTATATATATATATATATATAAAAAAAAAATCTTGTTCCTTAGATGTTATTTTCAAAATATGCTTAATAACCATAAAATATCAACATCAAATAATAGAGTAACAGTACCTTAATTATATAAATTATAACCAACAGTACCTTAATTATATAAATTATAACAACTCAGTACTACAAAAATTATTTGTAACACAAATGTACTCAAATTAAATAAATTATAACAATTTAGTACCTTAAATATTATTTGTAATACAAAAGTACCTCAACTTTTATTTTATAACTAAATTGTACTTCTGTGTTCAGCTATTAGCACTCGTTTAGCATTGTATTTGGAAAAACGCTTTTCAAAATTTTTTTTTTATATTTTTGACTTTTTAAAATTTTAAAAACTGTTTTTGGTAGATACAGATAAATATATTTTTTTTTTCTACAAGCATATTTGAAAAAAAATTCATAAAAAATTAGTCAATTAAATCAAAAAATTCAAAATCTGCTTTTGAAACACTCAACAACACTCCCAAACATCTACTTAGTCTCTCTAATAGAAGTATGACATAAAATATCCAGATAAATTTTAATAAAAATAAAATTAGTTGTAGTACCCAGTCAGCAAAATTGAAATTTATCTGATGTAGATATTATAACTAATTTTATTTTTATTAAAATTTATTTGATGTGAATATTTCATATCACACTTATGTTAAGGAGGCTAACAGTTAAAGACAGAAGTACTATTTAGTTACAAAGTAAAAGTTGAGGTACATTTGTATTACCAAATAAAAATTGAAGATTTTTGTGTTACAAATAATATTTGAAATAATAAATTGTTACGATTTGCATAATTTAAATACTTTTATATTACAAATAATTTTTTAGATACTGAATTGTTACGAATTATATAATTGGAGTATTGTAGATGAAATTTACCCTCAAATAATAATAATAATAAAGTTTGACCTAAATTTCAAATTAGCTTCCAATATTTTTTTTTCATAACAATTCTGCGTATAATATTACGAAACCTTAAAATTAAACCTCTCTATTAACAATTCAATCAAAACTAGCAGTTATGATTTTTGATTTTTTTTATTTTAACTGTAATTTTATTTCTTCAATTAAATATTATATTTGATATTTCATTTTGAATATATTCTTAATTAATTATCATAAATTTATAATTTGAAACTGTAATAAATTTATTAAGCCATGCTTATAATTAAATTTTCTACTAGAAGATGGTTTTAACTAATATAATTGTGTATATGTAATTATTTTATAAACATCCAAGACTTATGTTTCAAAATTTGATTGGAACTAATGGTACTAATTGACCATTGTAATTAAATTTTTCACTTGACCACTCTCTTATAATTATAAAAGTTTAATAACATTACAAATAATAAATTTATGATAATAAATTAAAAATATTTTAGAAAATAATATATATATATATATGACAAATTAAATTAAAATAATAACAATAAAAATGCATTTTGTTGAATTATTAATAAAATATTGACGGATTTGCAAGAGAAAAATTCATCCAAAATTAAGAACTGTTAGTTTTTGACAGAATTATTAATAGATTTGAATAATATATACTATCTAAAAAATAATTGAATAGCTAAAAGAAGAGCTAAATTAAAAGTTATTATAAAGATTATAGAGTGTTTGAAATTACTTTTGCTATAGAAAATAAATGTAAAATTTTTTACGTAATTAAATAATTTTTTAATTTATAAATAATTTTTTAAATCTATTAATTGGAAATTTATTTATTTACGGATTCTATAAAAAAGCAGTTTCTAAAATTTAAAAAATTAAAAAATTCGTAAAAAAGGTACAAAATGGGAAAATCTCCTTAAGAAAAAATTTTAATAAAAAATTAATTACAAATCACAAAAGTCGCACATACTGTACTTATGACTGATTCTCCCTCCCTTCTTTATCAAGAAAGAACCCCACCGCTCTAGCATTTCATTTTCTTACTCGGTTTCTTTCTCCCTTTAACCAAAAAGAAAGAACCCTTTCCATTTATAATTTTTGTTTTACTCGCTCAAATCTCTCTTTTATTTTAAAATGGGCTTCTTGGTTGGTGAGGTACAATCCAGCTGCCTTGCATTGACTTGCCTTAGATCATGGAGTGCTTGTTGTTGCGTCCAGTGTTTCTTTCTTTTCCTCCTTTTGGATTCTGGGTCTCTCTTAAAAACCATTTTCAATGTTCTTGCTATTGATCAAGGATAGCATTTTCTTCCATTTCTTCTGAAGTATACGAAAAGGTAAGCTTTTTTATTTCAGTCCAGTGTGAAATTAGATTTAGATTTTGGGGTTTTAGGATTTATTATTTTTGAATGGGAAAAATGACCGTTAATTTTGAATTATGATCTGTATGTTGTGTTATTCATTCCTTGATTGCCTCTCGAAATTTATAATTTTGTTTTCTGTTTTTTTGGAAATTTGCCATATACTTTTTTCTTTCTGGACTTAAGAAAGAGTTCAAAGAATAATCACTAATTGATTATTTTAATTGGTGCCTGTGTTTTGGAGTGATTGATAATCATGAAGCAAAATCAGAATGTTGTTTTTTGGAAAGTGATTTTGAGGACCACGTAAGAAATTAAATTATTACATTATTTTCAAATGAACATTTGGGTATCGTTCACCTTCTTGGATAGCATTATATTAAGGCTAATACAATGGGAGGTGTGCAGTGAAGCAGCTGGTCATCAAGGTGCTATGAACATGAAGTGCTTTTACTTCTCTAGTAAAGAGAGAAATGAAAAACCAAAGAGTAAAAAATCTGTTTCTGGCCGCTATACTTTTTCTAATTCCATGTCAATGTCTACTGATCGTGATATGAGAAGATCTGAGTCCGAGTTCAATTCCCAAAATGTATCCGATTTTAGCACAGATTCCTCCAATAAAAATTCATTTGCTGTTTTGTCTCAAAGACACAGTAACCTTAGAGTCTTCACTTTGTCAGAGTTAAAGACAGCCACCAAGAATTTTAGCCGCTCTCTCATGATTGGAGAGGGTGGGTTTGGAAGTGTGTATAGGGGAGTAATCCGGAGCAGCAAAGATTCAAATACAAAGATAGATATTGCTGTTAAACAACTGAGTAGAAGAGGGCTACAGGTAAGCATTCTACTTCTTATTAATGCCTTATACATGGCTATGTTCATTTCAGTGATGGACAGTGGGTCATAATTGGATACTCATAGGTCTGGGCCTTAATGTTGTTGAATGCTTATGTTGTTTTTTTTCTGGCAATTGTCTACTTTGAAATTCTTTCCAATTTTGTAGTCCTAGATATCTAGATATAATGTCCAATCTTAAAACTTGATGTCTCTGCCTCATTTGTGTGTTCTAATTCTAATAGAAATGCATTTGTTATTTGAATGAAACCAAGGAGTTGAACAGTGAAAACTAGCAATAGATTACCACTTGGCTCAGCAGAGAGATAGAATGTAACAATTATGTTACCTCATTAATTTTTGGTGAACAAGAATGGCTTTCATATTTTTTACTTTGATGTTTTTAGATGCTGTATTTTGATTGTTGTCATCATTTTATTCTCCAGGGGCACAAGGAATGGGTGACAGAAGTAAATGTTTTAGGAGTTGTTGAACATCCAAATCTTGTCAAATTAGTGGGTTACTGTGCTGAGGATGGTGAAAGAGGAATCCAGCGCCTGCTAGTATATGAATATATGCCCAACAGAAGTGTGCAGGATCATTTATCAAGTCGATTTCAGACACCTCTTCCTTGGGCTATCAGAATTAAAATTGCTCAAGACGCTGCTCGAGGATTAGCATACCTTCATGAAGGAATGGATTTTCAGGTAGCGCTTCTTTTTTGAGAACGAAGTTCAGATAAATATGCTTAGCTCACCATTCATGTATTTTTTTGTTCTTTTCGGCCCCTAGTTTATTTTTGTATCTCTCTCCTCCAATATGATTTTGCTAGCGCATCTAATTGTTGTGCTTCAGTTTTGATGCATTAACCATTTGGTGTCATTGCTTTTGCAGATTATCTTCAGAGATTTCAAGTCTTCTAACATACTGTTGGATGACCAGTGGAATGCAAAGTTGTCAGACTTCGGTTTGGCCAGGTTGGGGCCTTCAGATGGGTTAAGTCATGTCTCAACCGCAGTATGTTTGCACTTACTAAGAATGATCCTTAATCATATCCTAAGCAACTAGCAACCCATTAACATTATAAGCATAACATAAGTTTATCTATTAAGACATTAAACACTTTATTGGATTCCCAAACAGGTTGTTGGAACCATTGGGTATGCAGCTCCCGAGTACATCCAAACAGGGCGTCTCACATCTAAAAGTGATGTTTGGGGATATGGGATTTTCCTTTATGAACTGATCACTGGCAGGCGTCCGTTTGATAGGAACCGCCCCAAGGACGAGCAAAAGCTCTTGGATTGGGTCAGGCCTCACCTTTCTGATATGAAAAGGTTCAAGTTGATCTTGGATCCAAGGCTTGAGGGAAAGTATGAGCTCAAGTCTGCTCAAAAACTTGCTGCTGTTGCCAACCGGTGCTTGGTCCGGCAGAGTAAAGCACGCCCTAAAATGAGTGAAGTACTGGAAATGGTAAACAAAATTGTGGACACAACACGTATGGGAAGCCCCTTGCTCCCTATGAAGAGCTTGTGTCCAAAAGATAATTCTGAAACATCTCGACCAGCACGGTTAAAAAAAAAACTCAAGTTTCTGAATCCAATCACCGGTGAGGAAGTGTGGTCGGGTTGGAGAAGATGGATACCAAAGCCAATGAGGCCATGTTGAGGAAGAAAAACCAAGTTGAACAAGAACAAGGTGAAAGTCTTTTTTTTTTTTTTTAGGCTTTGCTCATGCAGTATTGAGACAGCCCTCTCTTGACACATGTAAATCACTGTTTTTATGTACTACGAGATGCAGAAAAGTGTAATTATTTTTTTTTTTTACTTTTTTTCCTGATCAGATTTCTTTGATATGGTTTCTGTTTTCTTTGATTAAGTACATATTACTTGCCCAAAAATTTACTAACTGATCTTATTGCTTTTAAGTGCAACAACTGAAAATTACTTCACTTATTTTCCTTGAATCCAAAATCAAATTAAATAAACATGATAAATCATATTCAACTCAATTTGTAATTAATTCTCAAATTCTCTATAATAATAATAATAATAGTAAGGCCTCACATTATATGGCATGCATTAGGATTTTCATCACTGAAGTTTTGCGGATGATACTCGGGCCTCATTTCACCTCCATTGAATGAAAATCCAGAGTACAATCCACTGTGGGGATGACTTGGATATCGATGCAAATATTCATATACTGGGGCAGCCTCCCCTAATCCTTGTCCCGGCATAGCTATCGGCCTGTTGTTTGCAAATGCTGATCTGGCCGAATCCCCCACTCCTTCTACGGGCATAGCTTCATCCATTCCTGGGGGTTCTGCGCCTCTGTTAACAGCTGTATCAATACTCTCTCTTTGGATGGACTCGATCCTGACATTCTTCTTCTTCAATTTCTTCTCTATTTTCTCCAATGTTGTATCGTTAATGTTGCCCTTGATTTCCACTGTTTTATTTTCCAAATTTATTTTCTTTTCTTGGATTTCTGCCAAACTCCATTAAGTTTTGTTAATTAGTATAAAAAAATGATTTACAGCTAAATTAGATTTAGATATACGATTAAGAATTTAATATCGAACATCTACAAATTATTTAAAAAATAACTTCAAAAATCTAGTCAAAATTTACAGAACTTTTTTTTTAAAAAACAGTAAAGGCATTATATTCATATAAACAGAAGAGGCATAATCAGCCATTACAATGACAAGCCACATTGGGCAGTTGTCAAACCAAGTGAAAGGCTCACTAAATCTCTCAGCCATCGAAGCTGCAATATGTGCAAGTGATCTGTTAATTAAGCAAAAGAAACAGATATATTGAACAGTTTCTATTTCTTATTACAAAAGTTGAAATTTAAAATTATGATATTTAATATTTGTTATGTAATAACGAGTAATATATTTTTTCTTATATAAAATAAATTTTAAACTTATGCATTTTTTTTTCCTATTTTGTTAATTTTTAGTCTAAAGTTTAATACTGACAGTAACTTTAGTAAGTCATAACCTTCAACTAAAAGAAAATATTAAAAATAAAGCATTATAAAAATTTTCATCACCTTCAAATTTTGACAAAACTTTGTCAATTGTCTTCCCTTTGCTATCCTTGCATTTGACTTTCAACGTCACCGTTTCCATCTGTGATTCTCACATCAAAATCAGGCAAAAAGTGTCGATCGTCAGTTAGAAAGTTTATTTATTTATGACGAAAGGACGAGAAAAGTTTTTTTAAAAAATTAAAAAAAATAAAACAGTTTACCTTAAAGAATATTGAGAAGAAAAAAAATTGAAGGCAGAATGAATTTTCTTGGAATGTTTCAGGATGTATTTATAGTGATGCATGTTCCATATATGTAACTAATTAAGAAATTTCCTCAAAACAATAATAAAAAAAAGTAATTAAGAAATATTAAGATAATAATTACTGAGCATGCAGGAAATTTTGGGAAATTAAATTTATATTTTGAGATCTTAATATGATTAATTTTGAAAAATATTAATTAAGAAATTTTAGCTTAGGAACGAGGAAGTTATGATAACTTTCCTCCTTTTTTTTTCCTATTTAATTTAATTAGTATAAAAAATTTGATGATTTTTCCTAAACATTTCAATTTCCTAATGATATAAGATTCCTAAACATTTCAATATAAACAGATTTACAGCTTTCACTAATGTTTTTAATTTTTTTTTTATAAAATGTTTTTTCTTAAATATGCTCCTGAAAATAATTAAAAGTTTTTTTATTTTTAACTATTAAATATATCAAATCAATATGTGAATATGGTTTTTTTTTTTATTTTTTATATTTCATAATTTTCTTATAAGGATATAAATTATACATTCTAATACTTAATTTGTTAGTTACATGTCGAAATTAAACTTTCAACCATTGAATTATAAATTTAACAATTTGTTTTGGCGCATTGGCAATGGGAGTGAAGTGGCGTGATAACTCGTTATTGGGATGCCTTTCTGGAAAATTACTGCTGCCAAAAACTCTACCTCCCATGCCCCAGTCAGTTTCCTAATTAATTGTAATGGTATAGCTTGAAAGAGAAATCTGATTCAATAAGTGTTTTTAACATTCTGAAATAGGTTAGTATTTTTGTTAAAATAAACAGAATTTTTAAATATTTTTAAATATACAGAGTAAAAACTTTTTTATAACTCTAAAAATATAAATAGGTTATATTTTTATTATTCAATTTTACTTTATCTTATATAGATTAATATTTATCAAAAGAAAAAAAGAAAAGACTTTTATTATAAGAAAAGTATTTTAAGAAAAACACATCAATAAAAACATATATATAAAAAATGAAAGTACATTAATTAAAATTAGAATTAGAGTTGTCATACCACTAATTTGAGTTCATGTACTTGCATAGGCCAAAAGCTCATTTACACGTATGATAGCATAAAAAAGGTTATAATTTTCATTTTCCATTAAGCAGCATTAAAATAATTGTAAATTCATTATTTAACATATTGTAGGTTTATTATTAAATAATTATATGTTCATTATTTTATAACTGTATATTCAAAATTCAACAACTGGATGTTTATTACTAAATAATTGTAGGTTCATTATGTAACAACTATAGATTTATTGTTTATATAACGCCCGTAATTTATGCTCAAATAATTATCGTGTTTTATTACTGCAATTAAGAATTTTTGGACTCTAAATTTGGGTTTTAAAGGTTAATAAATGATTTTAATAATATTGAGGGTGATTTTCTAAAAAGGTATAAAGGTTGGGTAAATTAAAAAGAAATGAGCAAAAACCGAGGATTTAAGTAGAGATTTGGTAAAAACAATGAGGGACTAAAGTGATATTTTTACCAAAGTATAAAAACCCTTATCCCTTCTTCACTAAAATTAGCCCTCAAAACCTAAGTTTCCTCTCAAGATTCATTTTTCCTCTTCCTTCCAATATTTCTTCACTTTCTTCCACACAAAAAAAGCCAAAACTTTAAAACATTAAAAGAAAAATCACTTTTATAATCGAAATCCTTTAGAAAAGAATAAAAAAAGGAATTTATTGAATTAAAGAAGCCATTTTCTTGGAGATCGAAGAAATAACAAGTTTTGTTACCCAAAACCACTCGGTCTTTGGTAGAGAATAAGGTAAGTGAAGCTATTAACTCTCTTTTCATCATCTTTTCTTTAGTTTTCCACCATTTTTGTACTTAGTGGAGACCCATTTTATATGGGTTAGTTTTTATGTCAAACTATGGTTTTGAAGAGTTGAAACGCTTCATTTTGCATCTAATTTGGTTAAAGAGAAAGCTTAATATAGTTTATTAGTTAAAAGAGGAACCTTAATAATTAAAATTAAGGTTTTAAGTTTAAGGTTCAGTCTTATATTGTGTATGGGTTATATGGTTCTAAAGAGACATATTTATGTTTTAGGAGGTATTGAGGTCACCAAGAGGAGGGACAAGCTTGAAATCAAGCTTGAAAAGGATAAAGAGACTCTTTGGCAAAGGTTTGCGCATGTGTATTTCAATACATTAGTGCTTCTATGAGGTGTGACTAATGTTTCTACAATTTAAAAATTCATATTTGATGATATAAATGATGAATATGATGGTTTAGAACTATTGGTCATGTCTAAGACTTTAATCTAATTTTTGGAAAACTATTAGATTTTGTTATGTTGTTGGAATTCTTTGGAATAGTTTTCATTCATTTAGATATAACTTATTCTAGAATTCGGATTTGTATGAAATTAGACACATAGGGCTAAAACTTTTATGAAGAATGTAGACTCAAATTCTGATTATAAATAGGCAAAAAATGAGCTACAAAACAATTGGATAAGAAATCGAATAAGGAACTCTTCAGAAAATTCTGGGCAAATGTTTAATGAACAGTTCATGCGTTTTTTGGACTATAACTTACGAAAGAAAATTTGGATTTGTGTGATTGTTATTTCATATGAAAGCTATGACATTAAGTTAAAAATTCTTAGAGACCGTGAGGTTTAATTCAATTCAAAAATTAGTGAAAAATGCAACCCAAAAATAGGGCAAAAATATGTCAACAAGTAAAGCTTAGAAATTCAGTCTATTATATATATATATATATATGTTGAATTGTAGAAATTCTCTTTCTTTGCCTTAATTGTTATATTACATATAGTTTTTAAGTCTCAATAAGGTAAGTTTGATTTGATACCTACCATAAAAAGGCATGAACATACAAAGAATTCTCTTATACATGCAACTTGAACTTAGTATATATGATGGAAAACAATATGGATATGATATTTTGAGATAAGAAATGAGTATATATGATTTAATTTCATAAGAATATGTTATATCAAGACATGCATATATATGTGTGTTGAGAATGAATTGTGTTCACATTAAGAAATAAATGATAATATTATGTATTTTTTGGTGTCATTTAGCATTGAAGCATAACATGAACATGTTATATGATATGATATAAGCTATATGAAAGGGAAAATGTAAAACTTGATGATAATTTTCTACAATTGACTTATACCAATAACTTTTAATCTCAAAAATAAATTTTTTTTTGTCATTTATAGACTCACATATTGACATGTATTTAATTATTTTATTCTCATTAGGTAAAGTAAATATAGCATGCATGCATATCATTTAATAATTGAATTAGCTTATAGATAACATAGTAGATATAGTTTATCTAAAAATTTCTCCTCAAAAAATGAAACTTTTATATCAGACTTGAAACAAATTATTAGGAATATATTTGTTATAACATTAATGCATCAAATTAATCTTTCTTCTAAAAATGCAAACTCAGGGCTGGCTTAAGGCAAAGGCCACTAAGGCTTGTGCCTAGGCCCCAATTTTTGAGGGGCCTTTATGTTAGCTATTAAGTGTTTAAGATCCTCATATTTGTTATTAATTATATAAAAGAAATTACTCTAGTGTTTTATCAGATTTAAACGTGTAAAGCTAAATTTAAACTACTAATTTGTGATTAGTTAGCTTAAATGACTATTGAAAATTGGCTCAATTTTATGAGTGAGTCACCACTTCAAATATTAAATTTTATAAAAAAAAGTAAATTCTTTTTCTGAATGGACAGATAACCTATAAAATATCATGTTAACTATTCATGCTACTGTAACTTTAACTAGGAGAAAGAAGTTTTTTAATATTAAAATCAGTAAAATCTTATTTACGTTCAACAATGTCACTAGAAAAATTATGTAATTCTGTCATATATATTGTCTATTGAAAAAAAATGATTTATGATTTCTAAACTTAATATATAACTTTATTCAGTTATCTCGCATATAAAAAATGAGAAAAGTAAATTTTGAATAACTCTAAAAATTTTGTTTATAATATTAAAGGGCCCCTAATTAACTTTTGCTTAGGACGGCACAAATTCTTGAGCCGGCCATGTGCAAACTCTTTTTGAAATTTTTTAAAAATGTTACAAAATTTCTAAAACAATAATCTCATTTAAAGTTTTTTTCCAAAAATATTCCAAGTACAAAAAATATTACAAAAATTTCATACATCAAAAAGTCACAACAAAGTATATTAAAAAATACATATTCAGTATATTTTCAATATACCTCGAACATGTATCGATTTAGTACAATTTAGAAATATATTGAGTGCATCTAGGTTTGGAATTCTTTAGAAATACTTTAAAAATATATTGGTTGAAATACGCAGATTTTAGTACCGTATGCATTGTTTGGATTATCCACTTAAAACACCGTTTTTTGTACTTGATGCATGCATTTGGCTTATCAGATTGGGAATTTTCTTAATTTCATTTCTTGAAAGAATGCAAAGTAAATAACAGGAAAAGCTACAATTGTTTCTTATAAGCATCATTGAAAATTTAGTTACAAGTCTTTTCGAATGCTGAAATTCACTAGAGGAAGTCAAAGAGATGACATCAGTAAAAAAAAATTAAATATAACAGTGCCTTTCGTTTAATCAGTTTGATGAGTGGAAACAAATATCTACGAAAAACATAATTGTGGGATCAGTTCAACTAATGTCTAAGATTTATGTAATTCAGGAACACATTCAAATACTGTCTAAGGTTTACGGACTCTTAACAGGGCTATTGCAGATTTCCTTAATCGAGATCTACCTTACACTGTTAGATGGGAGCTGCTGATAGAGGTATTTTTGAAAAGCCAAGCCTATTTCTGCTGATAGTGATTCAAAATTTTTGGATGCGAAGGATTATAGCGAAATGAATATCCATAATCGATGAAGAAGTTAAGGAGATGGAGGATGAAGGAAGAAGAAAGAGATATGTTGATTGAAGAAGAAGAAGAGATGGTGGTATTTTTGAAAAATCATTTGGTATAATTTAAAGGCTTAATAACCTATTCTCAGTCCCTATATTTTTCAATTTTTCTTAGATTGCCTTCCAATCTATTTTTAGTATCCTTGTCTCTTCAATTTCGTTTCTAGTTTAACTTGCTCCTTTTGATTAAAAAAATAGAAGACGGTACCACCATAAGCTGACGAGAGGTAGCTAAAATATAATTTTAAGATTAAAAATTTATTTTTTTGTGATAAAAGTTTAAAAATTCCTTTTTTATGGAAAAAGTTTCATACTTACCTATTAATTTTATATTTTTTTAAATTTAAACCCACTGTTTTTGCTTTCCTACAAAATCACTCTCTTCCTCATTCACAACCCACTAATCTCAGAAAGTTGTTTTCTATCTTGGGTTTCACGGCCAAGTGGAGCACCAACACGCAGTACTTGGTGTTGAAGAGGCTGGTAGTTCTGTTAATGGCATCTCTGAGGCTCACCATTTCTTAGGCTGAAATGGGTATGTGCTATTTTTCTTGTTTGAGTAAAAAATCTCAAGAAAGTTTCATGCTTGGTTTGCTGGAAATTCTCTTTGCTTAGAGCTTTTTATATGTTCAGTTCAAAGGTTTCAAATTAGTTCCCGGTTTGGTGATTTTTGTTCAAAATTTGTGTTGTTTTTAATGTGAAAATTACATCATTTAGTTAAATTCTAGGAATGAAATGAAAAAGATTAAGTTAATTACATTTAATTCATATAAAGTAGTACATATTGTTTGGTTCTTGCTAAAGGTTAGAACAAGAAAGGGGACGAGACTAAACAAAAAATTTATGAGATTCGTGGTTTGTGAGTGAGGAAGAGATTGATTTTATAAGGGGAAAAAAAAAAAGGGGTTTAAGTTAGAAAAAATAAAAATTTAATGGGTAACTATGAAATTTTTGCCATAAAAAATGAATTTTTTAATCTTAAAATCAAAATTTGGCTAACACGTTAGCTTATGGTGGCACCTTCTTACATTTTTTTATTCGCAAGGGGCAAATTAATCCAAAAATGAAATTGATGAGGCAACCGATACCGAAAACCGATTTGGATGGACAATCTGAAAAAAACAAGGAACTGGAAGTGAGTTAAGCCTAATTTAAAAGGTATTTGTTAAAAATGAAAATAAAAAATATTGCACATACTTTTGTAAATAAAAAATTAAAAGTAGTATTTAGTGAAATTTCTTAACTCTTTTGTTTATATTTAAAGTTCAAATCAACTCCTAAACTTAGGCCTATAGTGCAAGTCAGCCCTTAGACTTTGATTAAATCAACTCCTAAACTTAGGCCTATAGTGCAAGTCAGCCTATAGTGCAAGTCAGCCCTTAGACTTTGATCAAGTGCAATTAAGCCCATATACTTTAAAATCAGTACAATTAAACTCTTTAACTTTCACTCAATTAATACCATTAAGTTTCTATCGTTGAGTTGATTCAGTCAATCTAGAACGATGTCATTTTAATTTTTTTATAATAAACCAAAACATCGTCATTTTATCTTAAGAGAAAACGGCATCATTTTGTTCTCTTGAAAATAATATATATATATATATATATATATAACATATTCGTCCAAAATGCCGCCGTTTTCAAATCTCCCATCTTCTTCAAAATACAATCCCAAATTCAAAAATCCTATCACCTGAAATTGAAGAACACAATTCCTCATCAACTTGGGGCTGTATTTAGTAATGGTGGAATCTGAATATTCAATATACCATTTTCCGTTATGATTTCCGTGTATGTGAAGTTTTATTAACCTCTTAATCAAATTATTTTATTCAGATGCCATTTATTATTCTTTTTCAAAATACAAATAGTCAAGGAATCATGAGATTCATGAAAAAACAAGCATTAACATCCTCAGTTGCCTCAAAGCAATTTGATGCAAGTGAAGACACCCCTCTCGTAGGCAAGCCTAAATCTCTTTCTTCCCAATCGAAGACCTTCACTAATGTATTCATTGCTATTGTTGGCGCTAGAGTTCTGGTCTCCCATATGTCTATTGGGTTTTGAGAATGAATCATATTTACAAAACGTAGCGGAAAATAAAATTTTTTAAAATCCGAATTAAATGATTCTACTTGTGTCATTAAAACTAATTCAATTAAAAATAGTTAGAAATTATACCTTTTAATTTCTTGAACCAATTTTTCAAATTTCCTTATTGTTAGGTTGTACCAAACCATAACAATCAAACTTTGGATTTTCTCTAATGATAATCCACCCGGAAATGGAAGAAAAAAATCACAAAGGTGATGGTTTGAACACATATAATGTGCTAGCATAATTTATGTTCTTTGAGAGAATTTCTACAAAAATTAACTATTAATTTTCTATGATGGTTTATCAATTTTTTCTGATAAAAAATACTATTTATAGGTATTTTTAAACACCCTATGATTGGAAAAATTACCAAAATAGGTGTATGGGTCAATTTGGCCAAAATGCATCCTGCCATGGCAAGCTAGTGGCCAGCAACGGGCTAGCATGGACCCGTGAGGGTCCGTAACTCCCCTCAAACAATTTTTCTGGATTTTTTTCCATAATCCCATCACAATCCGACCCTAAATAATTCTCTTATATTTTTAGATCTCATCCAAGACCATTTTACTTATTCTTCACACTTCCAATACGTGTGACACATTAGGCTCCCGGTTATGTTAGTCGTCCAAATTAATAATTAATTCAAGTAAGTCATGAGCGGTATCTAGCAACACATCATGACCCTCAATTGACTGAAAAGTCAGTGGTTTGAGTACAAACATTTCCATAGACAATAATATATGCAATTTATCCTTTCACTATACTATAACTCACTCAGTTTAGAGTATAGACTATGTGTCAGCTCCTGCTAGACTGACTACGTTACATCTAGCTCAAGTGATGTTAGATCTTGTCCTTGAAATTCATTACTCTATTAGACATGTCACTGAAGACCATGTTCAGGATGTTTCCATTCTGGCCAGAGATTCCCGAGTAATGATCCCGACAAGAGGTTGTAGATATACACTCTCTCTATCAAGAGTAGTAAATTCTCTATTGGCTACCCAATTACTTTCGAATACCTCAATCTATACCCAATTACCAATTTATGAGTGACCTCTATGAGGCAACCAAGAATAGAGTCAAAGTACAGAATCAATATCTAAGGTATCCTTGAGTACCTCAAGTATAAAGATATTTGCGCCAATGCTATGATAAGACTATCATTGACATTTGAATAAATAATCTATATGATTATCTCATAACAGGTCATCCAATATACTTGACTACTTATAGCAAGCATCCACATGTTAACTTTGAACATCTTATATTCATAGCTTATGAGATTTACTGTTTGATCTAATCAAGGAGTATAACATATGCTAGTCTATCTGGATTAATAATATCTTATCTCATTAATCCTATAATCAGGGATAATTTAGATACTAACATAATTACACATGATAGGAATCTTATTATCACGATCCCATCATGATTTCCTTCATGTTATGTTTCATATCATAGACTTTCATTAATTAGTTTAAGATCTATATCAATTCATATGCAAATGAATACTAATATAATGAAAGAATGTCTTTATGAATGTGTATACTAAGTGCTTGAAACGATTGCCTTTGAGGCACATCTCTAACATAATGCACCGAATGAATCATAAGTCTGCTCATGCTTTTCTTCAATGTTGTCTTGACCCACCATTGTATGATGCTTTTGGTTCTTACTCATCGCAAGCTTCATTCTTTCTCTGGCGATCTTTCTAAGATTAACTCATTTGGTGATCTGAGTTTCGTAATTTGTGGCTTTATTGGTAGTAATCGTGTTCTTCAATTTTAGGTGATGGGGTTTCTAAATTTGGGACTGTATTTCAAAGAAGAAGATGAGAGATTTGAAAATGGTGGCATTTTGGATGAATATGTTACATGTTTTTTTATTTTCAAAAGAACAAAAAGACGTCATCATATGGTTTATTCTAAAAATTTTTAAAAAAATTAAAATGACTTCGTTTTGGAGTGACCGAGCCAGCTCAACAACAGAGGCTTAACAACGTTGACAGAGTGAAAGTTGATGAGCCTAATTGCACCGGTTTTGAAGTATAGGGGATTAATTGAAGAGTGAAAACTCAGGGGCTGACACATACTATAGGCCTGAGTTCAGGGGCTTATTTGTATTTTTTGCCATATTTAAATGTATCAAAGTCGGTAATTTGGTTCTATTTTATTATTATTTTTTCGTTAAATTGATTGGTAATTAATCAAGTTTTATTTGTTTAAATAAAAATAATTTAGGCTATGTTTAGACTTTGGATTGAGGGATTTTATCTATGGATTTATTGTAACATTTTCTCTTATAGCATACTGAGCCTACTATATAAAGGAGAGATAACCACTTATAGAATGTTAACTTACTAATCTAGTATTCAATTATTAATCCTTATACCAATTAAACATATCATAACCAATCATAAATAAGATATAACCATGTAATTGAGTCATTTATCCATGCTTGTCAACTGTAATTGTAAATATAAGTCCAGGGCTAAACACGCCCAACTTATTACAACCTTTTATAATCTGATATCAATAATTGTAAGGCATCCTCACCCTAACGTATAACGGTAAAGTCAGACGATGCTACGTTCCATAGTCTGATTACCATCTTGATTTTCTAAAAAATTATATATTTATTTATCTTTCTATCCATTAATATCTTGTACTAAAACTAGAAAGACATAATGGATACGTGTAACATCCTTCCATATATTATGAGTATATCTCATAACAAATTGAAAGTATTACAGATATGGTAGCTATAATCTGTCCAAATTTAAAACTTTTCTTATATAAATTATTATCATACTCTATGCATGTATAATCATTTAGATTTACTTGTCTAATTTATCGAATAAATTAAAACTTTTCCTATATATAGTATGTATATGTGTATTACAATATATAATGACATAATTTATGGCATGTAGAAGTTGGGGGTGAATTTCACTAATGGTATTCTAACTATACAAATTGTAACAATTCAAGCTTTCAAAGATTATTTTAGTTATAAAATAAAAGTTAAGGCAATTTTATGTTACAAATAATTTTTGAGGTACTAAATTGTTACAATTTATATAGTTGAGGTACCATTGATGAAATTCATCCTAGAAGTTGGTAACACAACCATTACAAAACATATAAACACAACAATTCAACAGTCATGCCAAGTCACTTATTTAATTAATGCCTTCTACACAAATGCTTATTTAGTTTACAAATTTAATATCTTTTTCTTTATTTCATTATCCCAATATTTCACGAGCATGCATATCTAGAATATCGATGTAATTATTTCAAAGCTATTATAGCCTAGCGGTTTTTTTATATCTCAGTTACCAATCGACACATAGATCTCTCGGAGGCTCAAGCGTATATCAGATATTGAAGGGAACTGAACCCTCAGAAATTCAAGCATTTACTTTTTAAACTGGTAATTAAGTCAATCACTAGTCTTTCTCATTTATTATTCACATATCTTATTTATAGATCATTATTTCTGCACGTCGACCATATATGCTTCCAAAATGCATATATCATAAAGTATGACATATCAAATTCATATAACAATTTATGGTACTTCATTTCTCTTTTCTTATTATGATGCTTATGCAAATCAATAATTTTTCCATGTTCCATTCTCTTATTTGGATAAATAGCCCAAGCTTCATTCCCGGACTGGCGGGATATGAGGTGTGCAGTAGGAGCACTCAGTCTAGAGCTAGTCACCCTAGTTACTCATTGTATATGTGTACTCTCTGAGCTTCTCAAGTCAAGTGCACTCATACCCAAGCTTAAGTTAACCTGACTGAGTATAATAATCAATATGAGTACCAAGAATAGGAGCACCCAATCCATGATTAGTCACCTTAATCCTCACTCATATATCTCGTCGATACGTATCGTTTATCCCCTTTATGGTACACTATCTATCATAAAGTAGTCATCAGGTAGAGAAATTGGAATTTATATCATCGTATTTTCTCATCTAAATCCTATTCTATCATAATTTCATCATGTTATATATAACATATACATGTTCACATATCATAATTAGGTTCATAAATATGTTTTCATATGATATAACATCATACTTTATCATTTAGGCATGTTTCGAACCCACTAAAACATCATTTGAACAAAGACTACTTTTGATGTGAATAGTATCTTCATGGCCATAAACATTTGGGCTAGTTGTGAAGCCTGGTCGTGAAAGCCACTGGACCTATGTTCATAGTCATGACAATTTTCAGTTTGATTGTGACACTGATTGTAAAAAGGTCTAACTTGATTATATGATCAAATTTTGCCAAAATTCCAATTCTAAACACTTCCTAAACACATATAACAATCATCCATGGGCATTTAACACAATCATGTTTAAGTTTACATGATTCAAATCATTGCATATTAGGTTTACAACCAAGCTCAACAACACAAGCAATGCATACAAATCACACCACATTTGCCATTTTCATGCTCATTTAACATTTTATACACATTTATATACTTAAATTAACTTCTCTAACATTTAAACATGTCATTTCAAACTTTCATAACTCGTCATATTATATTACTTGCCGACAAGCATGCTTAGGCATCATTAATGGACATAAGTCATCAATTCACAAAGTTTTCAAGTAAGAGACTTACCTCGATTAAGCCATTATTTTCAAGCACCTTAAATGCCTTCATAGAGCTTGTGCATCGATCAATTGTCAATTCTTAATATAGGCATTAAATATAATTTACAACCACTTAGGTTAATGGCCCATATTCATGCACACGTTTTTATCATTACTAAAATTTCTAATGTCCTCATGTGTAAATTTAAATTACATAACTTCTTTATTACATTCTAAATGTCTTGTTAATGCTAACCCTTATACTTAAAATACTATGTCATATATCTTATCACGTCCATCATAACTAATTTAATTAGCAATGGTGTCAACAATCATATGCTTACTACTTATGGTTTTGAGTGCATTTAACATACCAAAATCCCATTATTTAATCAACTTTAACTTAGTTCTTTCCTTCATATCTCATTTATAGCCCATAAACATGATTAATATATCTCATATATGTTCATTCTCATCTTAGCTATCAATTATTTCTATTTACATGTCATAGATTGCATATTCACGTTATCCAATATCATATCAATTATTTCTATTTACATTCATTTCCTTCTTATATCATTCATGGCCCATACACATGAATAACACATTACATACTTTCATTTTAATTATCAATCATTTCTCACTATAGGCCCTCTATCACATTTTCATATCATTCGTCATAACACTATCTCATTTTGGCAAGTTAAAATGCATATGTATACTTACCTCTTATGGAGCCAACTCAAAGTCCAAGCTCTAAGCTTGCCTAGCCTCTTTGGTGGTTAATTCCACCTTCCAAATGCATCACCTAAACATAATCACAACTATTTCTCATTAACTCAAGCTATATATCAATATTTATACTATACAAAGCCATATACACCAACCCTAACTCAAAAACCATTAAGCTAGATTCTTTCTTAAATCCTCCTCTACTATGTGTCTAATATCTCAATCAAGATCAAAGGGAAGTTTTTCCTAAAGTAACCCAAAGGTTCATCTCCAACATACCTATCTACAAATGAGTTTCTACCCAATTTGAGTAAACCACATCAATCAACCACAAACTTGTTAAAAGAGGAGAGGAAACTTGAAATCTTACCCAAAGAATGAAGAGAACAAGATTGATATGGTGGAAGACCCAAGCTCCCTCAACGTCTATACTTTCTCTCTCCAACTTCATCTTCTTAGTAAATCTCTCAAATCTCACGTTGATCTTAGTTTTTCTCTTGATTTTTGTGTTTAATCACTCAAAAATCCATGGAAAAACACTCACATATAATTCTTAGGTGTGTATGGACGGTCCTTAGGATTTGAGAGCTGATAAAATGGTAAAAATGATGATAAGATCATGTAAAAAGCTTTTATACCAGATCTTTCACAGTTATGAACAAATCATTCATAGTCATGAATGTCTACACTAAAAACAGTCAATATTTATCTTTAACCACAATGTTCATAGCCATGAACATTTTGTTCACGGGCGTGAATCATGCATTTTCCCATTTTCTTTATTTATTTCTTCCCTCTCTTCAAGCCAAAGCTAAAATTGACCAATATACCCTATATATACTTCAAATATACTTTCATATACCTCCAATACACCATCCATTTGCCCTTCCTTCATCTATTAACTCAATTGTATCATCTTAAATTAAATTCTTATACTCTTTATCATGTCACATATACCTCATATATAATCTTAATACACCACTCATATGTTTACAAAACTAATTTTTAATTACCAAAATACCCTTTCATATGTCATATATATATATATATATATATATATATATATATATATATTGTATTATGATTAAGCCCTATTTAGCAGGCATTTACAATATGATTGCTCTTGCAGCATCAATTGCTGATGCAGTCTTACAGTGAATAATTTGGCTCCTATATAACTATATATCGATACTATGCGTCTATCATATATGAAATCTGGCACATTAACGCATATAAAATATCAATAATACAACATTGTTCGCGCATTAGAATTCCCTAATTGGCATGCCAATTTATATATCATATTCTAGTCTACATATAAGTTATCGGCTTATATCCACATTTTTTTTCACAATTTCTATATAGACAATTTATTCACATAATCATACTACATCTTCAATGATATATTTTCTTGCAAACATGTAAATCCCATTCAAATCTTAAAATTTCAATAAGTTGCTATATTTTCAAACATATTATTATTATTATTATTATTATTATTATTATTATTATTATTATTATTATTATTATTATTATTAAACTCACCTACTCATGCATGTACATACACACACATACACAACAGCACTCACGCACTCACCACACATGCACACACTAAAGGAATGGCCAAATGGCCATTTATATTAAGGTGGAAGTCGGTTATAGAACCGACTTTACCACTTGTAAAATTTTTTAGAATTAGTAAATTTTTTATTAATTATTATTATTAATAAACAATGATAATTTTGAGAATAATTTAGAATATTATAGAATAAGGTGGAAACTTAGCTCATTTTTCTTATATAACATAATTAATTAATATATTAAAATAGATATTTGAAAATCTAGATATGCATTAAGGATGAAAGTGACAAATTTATTTAATTGAAATCAATTTTGACTAATTACTATTTCAATTCTTATTCTTTCTTATTTTTATTAACTGACCTCAAAAAATTTTATGCTTTTTAATTTAATTTGTAAATAAATTTTTCTTTTTTTTCATTGTAATACCAAAAAACTCAATTCTCTTCAATTATATACTTAATTAATTTCCACCACTTAATATTTTTTCTATCAACTTTATTAAATCACTTCCATTTAATTCCCAACTAAATTTATTTATTTTATTTATTATTATTATTATTTAAATTTCTATTTTTATTTTCTTATTTTTCTTTGGTCCCAATTTATACTCCAACTAGTTTGGCATATCTATTATGGTGACATTCACGACTTGGAATCCAAACTAGCAGATGTTACAATTCTTTCCCCCTTAAAAAATTTCAGCTTCGAAATTTACCTAAAGAGTCGGGTTCAAATAGTTGAAGCTCTTTGTGAGAGGAAAGTAGCACAGATTTAATGCATACGCATGTGACATGCAATTCATATCATACAATTTATAGGCCCAAGACCGACTAAACCTTGCTCTGATACTAATAAATGTAATACTTCATCATCCTACTTTATAATGGCAAAGTCAGACGATATTATGTGTCATAGTCTAATTATCATCTTGATTTTCTAAAAATTTATATATTTATTTATCTTTCTATTCATTAATACCTTAGATCAGAACTAGAAAGATATAAAAGATATGACTGCCTTTGCAGCCTCGACCGCTTTTACAGCCTCACAGTGAATATAACTTGGCGCCTACATAACCATATCTCGATACTATGCATCTATCATATATCAAATCTGACGCATTAGCGCCTATAAAATATCAATAATACGAAGTTGTTCGCGACTTAGAACTTCCTAATTGGCATGTCAACCTGTCTACCCTATTCTAGTCTAGGTAAAAGTCATGAGCTTACATCCTCATTTTTTTCACAATTTCCATATATATAATTTATTCCTCATTTTTTATTATTTTTATTATTATTCTAAATTTAAATTTCTATTTTTATTTTCTTATTTTTCTTTGGTTTCAATTTAGACTCTAACCAGTTTGGCATATCTATTATGGTGACACTCACGACTTAGAGTCCAAACTAGTAGACGTTACAAAAATAAATAATAAAGATTAAATTCATAATCTTATCATAAAACTCAAATAACCCAAGGTATGAGCATGTAATTAAAATGCATGTAAATATAGAAGCTAACTCTAAATTTGATATATTCTGAATGGCTCAAACTTCTCAATGTCAATTCCCTCTATGGCTCTGGATATGCATGCAGAAAAACTCACACGCTAAGCTATAGAAATTTAGTGGTATATATAATCATACAAATTATTTCATACATATCATACCATTCATAGCATACATATCATGTACAACACATATCCTTATATTCCAATTCATATTAATCATATTTATGTGATCATGCCAAATAAATCCTTTAAGTAAGAACAGTGGTGTACCTGGTAAGCAGAAGCCAATTTTTGTATTCATAAAACAACTGTAAAACATTTCTCATTTCCATTTATTCAATATATTTGTCTAATTATTCAATACTCAGATTATTGGATATGGGTTGCGAATAGGAGCAATCTCAGAGCTTGAGCCAACTTGAGTGATAAAATAATAGTTGCTAGCAAAAAGAGGTCAAGGGTGCTCTCAGAATTTGGACCCCTTGCTCGAATGTAAACATATGAATAAAATCTATAGCACCATAACTACTGTAACACCCCTTATCCTTCCGTATACACCATCGTATACCAGACTAATAAGTAGTGTTACGGTTTACAAAACCAAATATCAAAACATTTGTAAATAATATAAAATACCATAACATTTTTCTTTTAAGTAGAATAAAATATA